>JBAMAV010001084.1:0-102622 GCA_037043315.1 Amiota communis | reverse complement strand
TGACAAACAGATAATTACTGGTCAGATCTTAATTTTACTCATATTTGACCACACGACAAGCACCAGCTTTCAATTAATGAATGAATCATCAAAATCAGTTTTCCTAAAAAAAAGTTCTGATGGAACAAGCTGATTACTACTCATCAAATCAATATCCTGAGGTGACAAACAGATAACTGCTAGTCAGATCTTAATTAAACTCATGTGTGACCACACGACAAGCACCATCTTTCAACTAAAGAAAAAATCATCAAAAATAATTTACCTTAAAAAAAAACCTGAGGTGACAAACAGATAACAACTGGTCAGATCTTAATTAAAATCTTATTTGACCACACGACAAGCACCAGCTTTCAATTAAAGAAAGTATCATCAAAATTTATTCACATAAAAAAAAAACCCTGCAGTGACAAACAGATAACTACTGTTCAGTTTTTAATTAAACTCATATGGGACCACACGACAAGCACTAGCTTTCAAATAAAGAAAAAGAGTCTTCAAAACCAGTTTTAATGAATCTCATATGGGACCACACGACAATCACTAGCTTTCAAATAAAGAAAGAGTCATCAAAATCAGTTTGCCTAAATAAAGTAATGATGTAACAAACTGATAACTTTTCATCAAATCAATATTTGACCACACGACAAGCACCAACGTTCAACTGAAGAAAGAATCATCAAAATTTATTTACCTTAAAGAAAAACCTGTGGTGACAAACAGATAACTACTGGTCAGATCTTATTTAAACTCATATTTAACCACACGACAAGCACCCGCCTTCAATTAATGAAAGAATCATCAAAATCAGTTTGCCTAAACAAAAGTTCTGATGTAACAAGCAGATTACTACTCATCAAATCAATATCCTGCGGTCACAAACAGATAACTACTGGTCAGATCTTAATTAAATTCATATAGGACCACGTGACAAGCACTGTCTTTCAAATATAGGAACAATCAACAAAATCTGTTAACAGAGAAAAAAAATTTGAGGTAGCAAACAGATAACTAATGGTCAGAAATTGACCAAACTAATATGGGGGAACGTACCTATCACCAGATTTCAAATAAAGAACGAATCATCAAAATCAGTTTGCCTAAAAAAAAGATCTGATGTAACAAACTCATAACTTCTCATCAAATCAATATTTGACCACACGACAAGCACCAACTTTCAACTGAAGAAAGAATCTTCAAAATTAATTTACCCTAAAAAAAAACCTGCGGTGACAAACAGATAATTACTGGTCAGATCTTAATTTTACTCATATTTGACCACACGACAAGCACCAGCTTTCAATTAATGAATGAATCATCAAAATCAGTTTTCCTAAAAAAAAGTTCTGATGGAACAAGCTGATTACTACTCATCAAATCAATATCCTGAGGTGACAAACAGATAACTGCTAGTCAGATCTTAATTAAACTCATGTGTGACCACACGACAAGCACCATCTTTCAACTAAAGAAAAAATCATCAAAAATAATTTACCTTAAAAAAAAACCTGAGGTGACAAACAGATAACAACTGGTCAGATCTTAATTAAAATCTTATTTGACCACACGACAAGCACCAGCTTTCAATTAAAGAAAGTATCATCAAAATTTATTCACATAAAAAAAAAACCCTGCAGTGACAAACAGATAACTACTGTTCAGTTTTTAATTAAACTCATATGGGACCACACGACAAGCACTAGCTTTCAAATAAAGAAAAAGAGTCTTCAAAACCAGTTTGCCTCAAAAAAAGTTCTGATGTAACAAACTGATAACTTCTCATCAAATCAATATTTGACCACACGACAAGCACCAACGTTCAACTAAAGAAAGAATCATCAAAATTAATTTTCCTTAAAGAATAACCTGTGGTGACAAACAGATAACTACTGGTCAGATCTTTATTTAACTCATATTTAACCACACGACAAGCACCAGTTTTCAATTAATGAAAGACTCATCAAAATCAGTTTGCCTAAAAAAAAGATCTGATGTAACAAGCTGATTACTATTCATCAAATCAATATCCTGCGGTGACAAACAGATAACTACTAGCCAGATCTTAATTAAACTCATATGGGACCACGTGACAAGCACTGTCTTTCAAATAAAGGATTAATCAACAAAATCTGTTAACAGAGAAAAAAGTTTTGAGGTAGCAAACAGATAACTACTGGTCAGATATTGACCAAACTAATATAGGGCTACTTGGCAATCACCAGCTTTCAAATAAAGAAAATCAATATTTGACCACACGACAAGCACAAACTTTCAACCGAAGAAAGAATCTTCAAAATTTATTTACCCTAAAAAAAACCTGCGGTGACAAACAGATAACTACTGGTCAGATCTTAATTTAACTCATATTTGACCACACGACAAGCACCAGCTTTCAATTAATTAAAGAATCATCAAAATCAGTTTTCCTAAAAAAAAGTTCTGATGTAACAAGCTGATTACTACTCATCAAATCAATATCCTGAGGTGACAAACAGATAACTACTGGTCAGATCTTAATTTAACTCATATTTGACCATACGACAAGCACCAGCTTTCAATTAATGAAAGAATCATCAAAATCAGTTTGCCTAAAAAAATGTTCTGATGTTACAAGCTGATTACTATTCATCAAATCAATATCCTGCGGTGACAAACAGATAACTACTAGCCAGATCTTAATTAAACTCATATGGGACCACGTGACAAGCACTGTCTTTCAAATATAGGAACAATCAACAAAATCTGTTAACAGAGAAAAAAGTTTTGAGGTAGCAAACAGATAACTACTGGTCAGATATTAACCAAACTAATATAGGGCCACGTGGCAATCACCAGCTTTCAAATAAAGAAAGAGTCATCAAAATACGTTTGCCTAAAAAAAAGATCTGATGTAACAAACTCATAACTTCTCATCAAATCAATATTTGACCACACGACAAGCACCAGCTTTCAATTAATGAAAGAATCATCAAAATCAGTTTTCCTAAAAAAAAGTTCTGATGGAACAAGCTGATTACTACTCATCAAATCAATATCCTGAGGTGACAAACAGATAACTACTAGTCAGATCTTAATTAAACTCATGTGTGACCACACGACAAGCACCATCTTTCAACTAAAGAAAAAATCATCAAAAATAATTTACCTTAAAAAAAAACCTGAGGTGACAAACAGATAACAACTGGTCAGATCTTAATTAAAATCTTATTTGACCACACGACAAGCACCAGCTTTCAATTAAAGAAAGTATCATCAAAATTTATTCACATAAAAAAAAACCCTGCAGTGACAAACAGATAGTTACTGTTCAGTTTTTAATTAAACTCATATGGGACCACACGACAAGCACTAGCTTTCAAATAAAGAAAGAGTCTTCAAAACCAGTTTGCCTCAAAAAAAGTTCTGATGTAACAAACTGATAACTTCTCATCAAATCAATATTTGACCACACGACAAGCACCAACGTTCAACTAAAGAAAGAATCATCAAAATTAATTTTCCGTAAAGAATAACCTGTGGTGACAAACAGATAAATACTGGTCAGATCTTTATTTAACTCATATTTAACCACACGACAAGCACCAGCTTTCAATTAATGAAAGAATCATCAAAATCAGTTTGCCTAAAAAAAAGTTCTGATGTAACAAGCTGATTACTATTCATCAAATCAATATCCTGCGGTGACAAACAGATAACTACTAGCCAGATCTTAATTAAACTCATATGGGACCACGTGACAAGCACTGTCTTTCAAATAAAGGATTAATCAACAAAATCTGTTAACAGAGAAAAAAGTTTTGAGGTAGCAAACAGATAACTACTGGTCAGATATTGACCAAACTAATATAGGGCTACTTGGCAATCACCAGCTTTCAAATAAAGAAAATCAATATTTGACCACACGACAAGCACAAACTTTCAACCGAAGAAAGAATCTTCAAAATTTATTTACCCTAAAAAAAAACCTGCGGTGACAAACAGATAACTACTGGTCAGATCTTTATTTAACTCATATTTAACCACACGACAAGCACCAGCTTTCAATTAATGAAAGAATCATCAAAATCAGTTTGCCTAAAAAAAAGATCTGATGTAACAAGCTGATTACTATTCATCAAATCAATATCCTGCGGTGACAAACAGATAACTACTAGCCAGATCTTAATTAAACTCATATGGGACCACGTGACAAGCACTGTCTTTCAAATATAGGATTAATCAACAAAATCTGTTAACAGAGAAAAAAGTTTTGAGGTAGCAAACAGATAACTACTGGTCAGATATTAGCCAAACTAATATAGGGCCACGTGGCAATCACCAGCTTTCAAATAAAGAAAGAGTCATCAAAATCAGTTTGCCTAAAAAAAAGATCTGATGTAACAAACTCATAACTTCTCATCAAATCAATATTTGACCACACGACAAGCACCAGCTTTCAATTAATGAAAGAATCATCAAAATCAGTTTTCCTAAAAAAAAGTTCTGATGTAACAAGCTGATTACTACTCATCAAATCAATATCCTGAGGTGACAAACAGATAAATACTAGTCAACTACTAGTCAGATCTTAATTAAACTCTTGTGTGACCACACGACAAGCACCAACTTTCAACTAAAAAAAGTATCATCAAAATTAATTTACCTTAAAAAAACACCTGAGGTGACAAACAGATAACAACTGGTCAGATCTTAATTAAAATCTTATTTGACCACACGACAAGCACCAGCTTTCAATTAAAGAAAGTATCATCAAAATTTATTCACATAAAAAAAAAACCCTGCAGTGACAAACAGATAACTACTGTTCAGTTTTTAATTAAACTCATATGGGACCACACGACAAGCACTAGCTTTCAAATAAAGAAAAAGAGTCTTCAAAACCAGTTTGCCTCAAAAAAAGTTCTGATGTAACAAACTGATAACTTCTCATCAAATCAATATTTGACCACACGACAAGCACCAACGTTCAACTAAAGAAAGAATCATCAAAATTAATTTTCCTTAAAGAATAACCTGTGGTGACAAACAGATAACTACTGGTCAGATCTTTATTTAACTCATATTTAACCACACGACAAGCACCAGCTTTCAATTAATGAAAGAATCATCAAAATCAGTTTGCCTAAAAAAAAGATCTGATGTAACAAGCTGATTACTATTCATCAAATCAATATCCTGCGGTGACAAACAGATAACTACTAGCCAGATCTTAATTAAACTCATATGGGACCACGTGACAAGCACTGTCTTTCAAATATAGGATTAATCAACAAAATCTGTTAACAGAGAAAAAAGTTTTGAGGTAGCAAACAGATAACTACTGGTCAGATATTGACCAAACTAATATAGGGCTACTTGGCAATCACCAGCTTTCAAATAAAGAAAATCAATATTTGACCACACGACAAGCACAAACTTTCAACTGAAGAAAGAATCTTCAAAATTAATTTACCCTAAAAAAAAACCTGCGGTGACAAACAGATAACTACTGGTCAGATCCTAATTTAACTCATATTTGACCACACGACAAGCACCAGCTTTCAATTAATTAAAGAATCATCAAAATCAGTTTTCCTAAAAAAAAGTTCTGATGTAACAAGCTGATTACTACTCATCAAATCAATATCCTGAGGTGACAAACAGATAACTACTGGTCAGATCTTAATTTAACTCATATTTGACCATACGACAAGCACCAGCTTTCAATTAATGAAAGAATCATCAAAATCAGTTTGCCTAAAAAAATGTTCTGATGTAACAAGCTGATTACTATTCATCAAATCAATATCCTGCGGTGACAAACAGATAACTACTAGCCAGATCTTAATTAAACTCATATGGGACCACGTGACAAGCACTGTCTTTCAAATATAGGATTAATCAACAAAATCTGTTAACAGAGAAAAAAGTTTTGAGGTAGCAAACAGATAACTACTGGTCAGATATTAACCAAACTAATATAGGGCCACGTGGCAATCACCAGCTTTCAAATAAAGAAAGAGTCATCAAAATACGTTTGCCTAAAAAAAGGATCTGATGTAACAAACTCATAACTTCTCATCAAATCAATATTTGACCACACGACAAGCACCAGCTTTCAATTAATGAAAGAATCATCAAAATCAGTTTGCCTAAAAAAAAGATCTGATGTAACAAGCTGATTACTATTCATCAAATCAATATCCTGCGGTGACAAACAGATAACTACTAGTCAGATCTTAATTAAACTCATATGGGACCACGTGACAAGCACTGTCTTTCAAATAAAGGATTAATCAACAAAATCTGTTAACAGAGAAAAAAGTTTTGAGGTAGCAAACAGATAACTACTGGTCAGATATTGACCAAACTAATATAGGGCTACTTGGCAATCACCAGCTTTCAAATAAAGAAAATCAATATTTGACCACACGACAAGCACAAACTTTCAACCGAAGAAAGAATCTTCAAAATTTATTTACCCTAAAAAAAAACCTGCGGTGACAAACAGATAACTACTGGTCAGATCTTTATTTAAACTCATATTTAACCACACGACAAGCACCAGCTTTCAATTAATGAAAGAATCATCAAAATCAGTTTGCCTAAAAAAAAGATCTGATGTAACAAGCTGATTACTACTCATCAAATCAATATCCTGCGGTGACAAACAGAAAACTACTAGCCAGATCTTAATTAAACTCATATGGGACCACGTGACAAGCACTGTCTTTCAAATATAGGATTAATCAACAAAATCGGTTAACAGAGAAAAAAGTTTTGAGGTAGCAAACAGATAACTACTGGTCAGATATTGAGCCAAACTAATATAGGGCCACGTGGCAATCACCAGCTTTCAAATAAAGAAAGAGTCATCAAAATCAGTTTGCCTAAAAAAAAAGATCTGATGTAACAAACTCATAACTTCTCATCAAATCAATATTTGACCACACGACAAGCACCAGCTTTCAACTAATGAAAGAATCATCAAAATCAGTTTTCCTAAAAAAAAGTTCTGATGTAACAAGCTGATTACTACTCATCAAATCAATATCCTGCGGTGACAAACAGATAAATACTAGTCAACTACTGGTCAGATCTTAATTAAACTCTTGTGTGACCACACGACAAGCACCAACTTTCAACTAAAGAAAGTATCATCAAAATTAATTTACCTTAAAAAAACAACCTGAGGTGACAAACAGATAACAACTGGTCAGATCTTAATTAAACTCATATTTGACCACACGACAAGCACCAACTTACAACTTAAGAAAGAATCATCAAAATTAATTTACCTTAAAAAACCTGCGGTGACAAACAGATAACTACTGGTCAGATCTTAATTTAACTCATGTGGGAGCACATGACAAGTTCAAGTTTTCCAATAAAGAAAAAATCATCAAAATCGGTTCATGGAGAAAAAAGGTTTGAGGTAGCAAACAGATAACTACTGGTCAGATATTGATCAAACTTATACGGGGCTACGTGCCAATCAGCAGCTTTCAATTAAAGAAAGAGTCATCAAAATCAGGTTTCCTAAAAAAAAGATCTGATGTAACAAGCTGATAACTTCTCATCAAATCAATATTTGACCACACGACAAGCACCAACTTTCAACTTAAGAAAGAATCATCAAAATTAATTTACCTTAAAAAACCTGCGGTGACAAACAGATAACTACTGGTCAGATCTTATTTAAACTCATATTTGACCACACGACAAGCACCAGCTTTCAATTACTGTAAGAATCATCAAAATTTATTCACATTAAAAAAAAACCCTGCGGTGACAAACAGATAACTACTGGCCAGATCTTAATTAAACTCATATTTGACCACACGACAAGCACCAACTTACAACTTAAGAAAGAATCATCAAAATTAATTTACCTTAAAAAACCTGCGGTGACAAACAGATAACTACTGGTCAGATCTTAATTTAACTCATGTGGGAGCACATGACAAGTTCAAGTTTTCCAATAAAGAAAAAATCATCAAAATCGGTTCATGGAGAAAAAAGGTTTGAGGTAGCAAACAGATAACTACTGGTCAGATATTGATCAAACTTATACGGGGCTACGTGCCAATCAGCAGCTTTCAATTAAAGAAAGAGTCATCAAAATCAGGTTTCCTAAAAAAAAGATCTGATGTAACAAGCTGATAACTTCTCATCAAATCAATATTTGACCACACGACAAGCACCAACTTTCAACTTAAGAAAGAATCATCAAAATTAATTTACCTTAAAAAACCTGCGGTGACAAACAGATAACTACTGGTCAGATTTTAATTAAACTCATATTTGACCACACGACAAGCACCAGCTTTCAATTAATGAAAGTCATCAAAATCAGTTTGTCTTAAAAAAAGTTCTGATGTAACAAGCTGATTACTACTCATCAAATCAATATCCTGCGGTGACAAACAGAAAACTAATAGTCACATCTTAATTTATCACATGTGGGAGCACATGGCAAGCACTAGCTTTCCAATAAAGAGAAAATCATCAAAATCGGTTCACAGAGAAAAAAGTTTTGAGGTAGCAAACAGATAACTTCTGGTCAGATATTGATCAAACTAATACTGGGCTACGTGCCAATCACCAGCTTTCAAATAAAGAAAGAGTCATCAAAATCAGTTTGCCTAAAAAAAAAAGTTATGATGTAACAAGCTGATAACTTCTCATCAAATCAATATTTGACCACACGACAAGCACCAACTTTCAACTAAAGAAAGAATCATCAAAATTACTTAACCTTAAAAAACACCTGCGGTGACAAACAGATGACTACTGGTCAGATCTTAATTACACTCATATGTGACCACACGACAAGCACCAACTTTCAACTAAAGAAAGAATCATCAAAATTAATTAACCTTAAAAAAAAAACCTGAGGTGACAAACAGATAACAACTGGTCAGATCTTAATTAAAATCTTATTTGACCACACGCCAAGCACCAGCTTTCAATTAAAGAAAGTAGCATCAAAATTTATTCACATAAAATAAAAACCATGCGGTGACAAACAGATAACAACTGTTCAGTTTTTAATTAAACTCATATGGGACCACACGACAAGCACTAGCTTTCAAATAAAGAAAGAGTCATCAAAATCAGTTTGCCTAAAAAAAAGTAATGATGTAACAAACTGATAACTTTTCATCAAATCAATATTTGACCACACGACAAGCACCAACGTTCAACTGAAGAAAGAATCATCAAAATTTATTTACCTTAAACAAAACCCTGTGGTGACAAACAGATAACTACTGGTCAGATCTTAATTAAACTCATATTTAACCACACGACAAGCACCCGCCTTCAATTAATGAAAGAATCATCAAAATCAGTTTGCCTAAACAAAAGTTCTGATGTAACAAGCAGATTACTACTCATCAAATCAATATCCTGCGGTCACAAACAGATAACTACTGGTCAGATCTTAATTAAATTCATATAGGACCACGTGACAAGCACTAGTCTTTCAAATATAGGAACAATCAACAAAATCTGTTAACAGAGAAAAAAAATTTGAGGTAGCAAACAGATAACTAATGGTCAGAAATTGACCAAACTAATATGGGGGAACGTACCTACTAGCACCAATCTCAAATAAAGAACGAAATCATCAAAATCAGTTTGCCTAAAGAAAAGATCTGATGTAACAAACTCAGTAACTTCTCATCAAATCAATATTTGACCACACGACAAGCACCAACGTTTCAACTGAGGAAAGAATATCAAAATTAATTTACCCTAAAAAAAAACCTGCGGTGACAAACAGATAATTACTGGTCAGATCTAATTTTACTCATATTTGACCACACGACAGCACCAGCTTTCAATTAATGAATGAATCATCAAAATCAGTTTTCCTAAAAAAAAGTTCTGATGGAACAAGCTGATTACTACTCATCAAATCAATATCCTGAGGTGACAAACAGATAACTGCTAGTCAGATCTTAATTAAACTCATGTGTGACCACACGACAAGCACCATCTTTCAACTAAAGAAAGAATCATCAAAATTAATTTACCTTAAAAAAAAAACCTGAGGTGACAAACAGATAACAACTGGTCAGATCTTAATTAAAATCTTATTTGACCACACGACAAGCACCAGCTTTCAATTAAAGAAAGTATCATCAAAATTTATTCACATAAAAAAAAAACCCTGCGGTGACAAACAGATAACTACTGTTCAGTTTTTAATTAAACTCATATGGGACCACACGACAAGCACTAGCTTTCAAATAAAGAAAAGAGTCATCAAAATCAGTTTGCCTCAAAAAAAAGTTCTGATGTAACAAACTGATAACTTCTCATCAAATCAATATTTGACCACACGACAAGCACCAACTTTCAACTAAAGAAAGAATCATCAAAATTAATTTACCTTAAAGAATAACCTGTGGTGACAAACAGATAACTACTGGTCAGATCTTTATTTAACTCATATGTGACCACACGACAAGCACCAGCTTTCAATTAATGAAAGAATCATCAAAATCAGTTTGCCTAAAAAAAAGATCTGATGTAACAAGCTGATTACTATTCATCAAATCAATATCCTGCGGTGACAAACAGATAACTACTAGCCAGATCTTAATTAAACTCATATGGGACCACGTGACAAGCACTGTCTTTCAAATATAGGATTAATCAACAAAATCTGTTAACAGAGAAAAAAGTTTTGAGGTAGCAAACAGATAACTACTGGTCAGATATTGACCAAACTAATATAGGGCTACTTGGCAATCACCAGCTTTCAAATAAAGAAAATCAATATTTGACCACACGACAAGCACAAACTTTCAACTGAAGAAAGAATCTTCAAAATTAATTTACCCTAAAAAAAAACCTGCGGTGACAAACAGATAACTACTGGTCAGATCTTAATTAAACTCATATTTGACCACACGACAAGCACCAGCTTTCAATTAATTAAAGAATCGTCAGAATCAGTTTCCTAAAAAAAATTCTGATGTAACAAGCTGATTACTACACATCAAATCAATATCCTGAGGTGACAAACAGATAACTACTGGTCAGATCTTAATTAAACTCATATTTGACCACACGACAAGCACCAGCTTTCAATTAATGAAAGAATCATCAAAATCAGTTTGCCTAAAAAAATGTATTCACATAAGATAAAAACCGTGCGGTGACAAACAGATAACAACTGTTCAGTTTCAAATCAAACTCATATGGGACCACACGACAAGCACCAGCGTTCAACTAAAGAAAGAGTCATCAAAATCAGTTTGCCTTAAACAAATCCTGGAAAGGCATGACAGATAACAAGCTGGTCAGACTATCTCATCAAACTCAATACGGGGCCACGCGCCAACCACCAGCTTTCAACTAAAGAAAGAGTCATCAAAATCACGTTAACCTTAAAAAACAGCTCTGCGGTGACAAACAGATGACTACTCGTCAGATCTTGATTACACTCATATGTGACCACACGACAAGCACCAACTTTCAACTAAAGAAAGAATCATCAAAATTAATTTACCTTAAAAAAAAAACCTGAGGTGACAAACAGATAACAACTGGTCAGATCTTAATTAAAATCTTATTTGACCACACGACAAGCACCAGCTTTCAATTAAAGAAAGTATCATCAAAATTTATTCACATAAAAAAAAAACCCTGCGGTGACAAACAGATAACTACTGTTCAGTTTTTAATTAAACTCATATGGGACCACACGACAAGCACTAGCTTTCAAATAAAGAAAGAGTCATCAAAACCAGTTTGCCTCAAAAAAAGTTCTGATGTAACAAACTGATAACTTCTCATCAAATCAATATTTGACCACACGACAAGCACCAACGTTCAACTAAAGAAAGAATCATCAAAATTAATTTACCTTAAAGAAAAACCCTGTGGTGACAAACAGATAACTACTGGTCAGATCTTAATTTAAACTCATATTTGACCACACGACAAGCACCAGCTTTCAATTAAAGAAAGAATCATCAAAATCAGTTTGCCTAAAAAAAAGTTCTGATGTAACAAGCTGATTACTATTCATCAAATCAATATCCTGCGGTGACAAACAGATAACTACTAGTCAGATCTTAATTAAACTCATATGGGACCACGTGACAAGCACTAGTCTTTCAAATAAAGGATTAATCAACAAAATCTGTTAACAGAGAAAAAAGTTTTGAGGTAGCAAACAGATAACTACTGGTCAGATATTGACCAAACTAATACTAGGGCTACTTGGCAATCACACAGCTATAGTCAAATCAAAGAAAATCAATATTTGACCACACGACAAGCACCAACTTTCAATTAAAGAATGTATCATCAAAATTTATTCACATAAAAAAAAACCCTGCGGTGACAAACAGATAACTACTGGAAAGTTCTTAATTAAACTCATATGGGACCACACGACAAGCACCAGCTTTTAATTAAAGAAAGTATCATCAAAATTTATTCACATAAAAAAAAAAACCCTGCGGTGACAAACAGATAACTACTGGTCAGTTCTTAATTAACTCATATGGGACCACACGACAAGCACTAGCTTTCAAATAAAGGAAGAGTCATCAAAATCAGTTCGCCTAAAAAAAGGTTCTGATGTAACAAACTGATGACTTCTCATCAAATCGATATTTGACCACACGACAAGCACCAACGCTCAACTAAAGAAAGAATCATCAAAATTAATTTACCTTAAACAAATCCTGCAAAGACAAACAGATAACTACTGGTCAGATCTTATTTAAACTCATATTTGACCACACGACAAGCACCAGCTTTCAATTAATGTAAGAATCATCAAAATTTATTCACATTAAAAAAAAACCCTGCGGTGACAAACAGATAACTACTGGTCAGATCTTAATTAAACTCATATTTGACCACACGACAAGCACCAGCTTTCAATTAATGAAAGTCATCAAAATCAGTTTGTCTTAAAAAAAGTTCTGATGTAACAAGCTAATTACTACTCATCAAATCAATATCCTGCGGTGACAAACAGATAACTAATAGTCAGATCTTAATTTAACACATGTGGGAGCACATGGCAAGCACTAGCTTTCCAATAAAGAGAAAATCATCAAAATCGGTTCACAGAGAAAAAAGTTTTGAGGTAGCAAACAGATAACTTCTGGTCAGATATTGATCAAACTAATACTGGGCTACGTGCCAATCACCAGCTTTCAAATAAAGAAAGAGTCATCAAAATCAGTTTGCCTAAAAAAAAAGTTATGATGTAACAAGCTGATAACTTCTCATCAAATCAATATTTGACCACACGACAAGCACCAACTTTCAACTAAAGAAAGAATCATCAAAATTACTTAACCATAAAAAACACCTGCGGTGACAAACAGATGACTACTGGTCAGATCTTAATTAAACTCATATGTGACCACACGACAAGCACCAACTTTCAACTAAAGAAAGAATCATCAAAATTAATTAACCTTAAAAAAAAAACCTGAGGTGACAAACAGATAACAACTGGTCAGATCTTAATTAAAATCTTATTTGACCACACGCCAAGCACCAGCTTTCAATTAAAGAAAGTAGCATCAAAATTTATTCACATAAAATAAAAACCATACGGTGACAAACAGATAACTACTGTTCAGTTTTTAATTAAACTCATATGGGACCACACGACAAGCACTAGCTTTCAAATAAAGAAAGAGTCATCAAAATCAGTTTGCCTAAAAAAAAGTAATGATGTAACAAACTGATAACTTTTCATCAAATCAATATTTGACCACACGACAAGCACCAACGTTCAACTGAAGAAAGAATCATCAAAATTTATTTACCTTAAACAAAAACCTGTGGTGACAAACAGATAACTACTGGTCAGGTCTTAATTAAACTCATATTTAACCACACGACAAGCACCAGCTTTCAACTAATGAAAGAATCATCAAAATCAGTTTGCCTAAACAAAAGTTCTGATGTAACAAGCTGATTACTACTCATCAAATCAATATCCTGCGGTGGCAAACAGATAACTAATAGTCAGATCTTAATTTAACACATGTGGGAGCACATGGCAAGCACTAGCTTTCCAATAAAGAGAAAATCATCAAAATCGGTTTACAGAGAAAAAAGTTTTTAGGTAGCAAACAGATAACTTCTGGTCAGATATTGATCAAACTAATACTGGGCTACGTGCCAATCACCAGCTTTCAAATAAAGAAAGAGTCATCGAAATCAGTTTGCCTTTAAAAAAAAAGTTATGATGTAACAAGCTGATAACTTCTCATCAAATCAATATTTGACCACACGACAAGCACCAACTTTCAACTAAAGAAAGAATCATCAAAATTTATTTACCTTAAACAAAAACCTGTGGTGACAAACAGATAACTACTGGTCAGGTCTTAATTAAACTCATATTTAACCACACGACAAGCACCAGCTTTCAACTAATGAAAGAATCATCAAAATCAGTTTGCCTAAACAAAAGTTCTGATGTAACAAGCTGATTACTACTCATCAAATCAATATCCTGCGGTGGCAAACAGATAACTAATAGTCAGATCTTAATTTAACACATGTGGGAGCACATGGCAAGCACTAGCTTTCCAATAAAGAGAAAATCATCAAAATCGGTTTACAGAGAAAAAAGTTTTTAGGTAGCAAACAGATAACTTCTGGTCAGATATTGATCAAACTAATACTGGGCTACGTGCCAATCACCAGCTTTCAACTAAAGAAAGAATCATCAAAATTAATTTACCTTAAACAAATCCTGCAAAGACAAACAGATAACTACTGGTCAGATCTTATTTAAACTCATATTTGACCACACGACAAGCACCAGCAAACAGATAACTACTGGTCAGAAATTGACCAAACTAATATGGGGCTACGTACCTATCACCAGATTTCAAATAAAGAAAGAGTCATCAAAATCAGTTTGCCTAAAAAAAAGATCTGATGTAACAAACTCATAACTTCTCATCAATATTTGACCACACGACAAGCACCAACTTTCAACTGAAGAAAGAATCTTCAAAATTAATTTACCCTAAAAAAAAAAACCTGCGATGACAAACAGATAATTACTGGTCAGATCTTAATTTAACTCATATTTGACCACACGACAAGCACTAGCTTTCCATTAATGAAAGAATCATCAAAATCAGTTTTCCTAAAAAAAAATTCTGATGTAACAAGCTGATAACTTCTCATCAAATCAATATTTGACCACACGACAAGCACCAACTTTCAACTAAAGAAAGAATCATCAAAATTACTTAACCTTAAAAAACACCTGCGGTGACAAACAGATGACTACTGGTCAGATCTTAATTAAACTCATATGTGACCATACGACAAGCACCAACTTTCAACTAAAGAAAGAATCATCAAAATTAATTTATCTTAAAAAAAAAAAAACCTGAGGTGACAAACAGATAACAACTGGTCAGATCTTAATTAAAATCTTATTTGAATAAACGACAAGCACCAGCTTTCAATTAAAGAAAGTATCATCAAAATTTATTCACATAAAAAAAAAACCCTGCGGTGACAAACAGATAACTACTGTCCAGTTTTTAATGAAACTCATATGGGACCACACGACAATCACTAGCTTTCAAATAAAGAAAGAGTCATCAAAATCAGTTTGCCTAAATAAAGTAATGATGTAACAAACTGATAACTTTTCATCAAATCAATATTTGACCACACGACAAGCACCAACGTTCAACTGAAGAAAGAATCATCAAAATTTATTTACCTTAAAGAAAAACCTGTGGTGACAAACAGATAACTACTGGTCAGATCTTATTTAAACTCATATTTAACCACACGACAAGCACCCGCCTTCAATTAATGAAAGAATCATCAAAATCAGTTTGCCTAAAAAAAAAGTTATGATGTAACAAGCTGATAACTTCTCATCAAATCAATATTTGACCACACGACAAGCACCAACTTTCAACTAAAGAAAGAATCATCAAAATTACTTAACCATAAAAAACACCTGCGGTGACAAACAGATGACTACTGGTCAGATCTTAATTAAACTCATATGTGACCACACGACAAGCACCAACTTTCAACTAAAGAAAGAATCATCAAAATTAATTAACCTTAAAAAAAAAACCTGAGGTGACAAACAGATAACAACTGGTCAGATCTTAATTAAAATCTTATTTGACCACACGCCAAGCACCTGCTTTCAATTAAAGAAAGTAGCATCAAAATTTATTCACATAAAATAAAAACCATGCGGTGACAAACAGATAACAACTGTTCAGTTTTTAATTAAACTCATATGGGACCACACGACAAGCACTAGCTTTCAAATAAAGAAAGAGTCATCAAAATCAGTTTGCCTAAACAAAAGTTCTGATGTAACAAGCTGATTACTACTCATCAAATCAATATCCTGAGGTGACAAACAGATAACTACTAGTCAGATCTTAATTAAACTCATGTGTGACCACACGACAAGCACCAACTTTCAACTAAAGAAAGAATCATCAAAATTAATTTACCTTAAAAAAAAAAAACCTGAGGTGACAAACAGATAACAACTGGTCAGATCTTAATTAAAATCCTATTTGACCACACGACAAGCACCAGCTTTTAATTAAAGAAAGTATCATCAAAATTTATTCACATAAAAAAAAAACCCTGCGGTGAGAAACAGATAACTACTGTTCAGTTTTTAATTTAAATCATATGGGACCACACGACAAGTACTAGCTTTCAAATAAAGAAAGAGTCATCAAAATCAGTTTGCCTCAAAAAAAGTTCTGATGTAACAAACTGATATTTTCTCATCAAATCAATATTTGACCACACGACAAGCACCAACTTTCAGCTAAAGAAAGAATCATCAAAATTAATAAACCTTAAAAAACACCTGCGGTGACAAACAGATAACTACTGGTCAGTTCTTAATTAACTCATATGGGACCACACGACAAGCACTAGCTTTCAAATAAAGGAAGAGTCATCAAAATCAGTTCGCCTAAAAAAAGGTTCTGATGTAACAAACTGATGACTTCTCATCAAATCAATATTTGACCACACGACAAGCACCAACTTTCAACTTAAGAAAGAATCATCAAAATTAATTTACCTTAAAAAACCTGCGGTGACAAACAGATAACTACTGGTCAGATCTTAATTAAACGCATGTGGGAGCACACGACAAGCACCAGCTTTCAATTAATGTAAGAATCATCAAAATTTATTCACATTAAAAAAAAACCCTGCGGTGACAAACAGATAACTACTGGTCAGATCTTATTTAAACTCATATTTGACCACACGACAAGCACCAGCTTTCAATTAATGAAAGTCATCAAAATCAGTTTGTCTTAAAAAAAGTTCTGATGTAACAAGCTAATTACTACTCATCAAATCAATATCCTGCGGTGACAAACAGATAACTAATAGTCAGATCTTAATTTAACACATGTGGGAGCACATGGCAAGCACTAGCTTTCCAATAAAGAGAAAATCATCAAAATCGGTTCACAGAGAAAAAAGTTTTGAGGTAGCAAACAGATGACTTCTGGTCAGATATTGATCAAACTAATACTGGGCTACGTGCCAATCACCAGCTTTCAAATAAAGAAAGAGTCATCAAAATCAGTTTGCCTAAAAAAAAAGTTATGATGTAACAAGCTGATAACTTCTCATCAAATCAATATTTGACCACACGACAAGCACCAACTTTCAACTAAAGAAAGAATCATCAAAATTACTTAACCTTAAAAAACACCTGCGGTGACAAACAGATGACTACTGGTCAGATCTTAATTAAACTCATATGTGACCATACGACAAGCACCAACTTTCAACTAAAGAAAGAATCATCAAAATTAATTTATCTTAAAAAAAAAAAACCTGAGGTGACAAACAGATAACAACTGGTCAGATCTTAATTAAAATCTTATTTGAATAAACGACAAGCACCAGCTTTCAATTAAAGAAAGTATCATCAAAATTTATTCACATAAAAAAAAAAACCCTGCGGTGACAAACAGATAACTACTGTTCAGTTTTTAATGAACCTCATATGGGACCACACGACAAGCACAAGCTTTCCAATAAAGAGAAAATCATCAAAATCGGTTCACAGAGAAAAAAGTTTTGGGGTAGCAAACAGATAACTTCTGGTCAGATATTGATCAAACTAATACTGGGCTACGTGCCAATCACCAGCTTTCAAATAAAGAAAGAGTCATCAAAATCAGTTTGCCTAAAAAAAAAAGTTATGATGTAACAAGCTGATAACTTCTCATCAAATCAATATTTGACCACACGACAAGCACCAACTTTCAACTAAAGAAAGAATCATCAAAATTACTTAACCTTAAAAAACACCTGCGGTGACAAACAGATGACTACTGGTCAGATCTTAATTAAACTCATATGTGACTATACGACAAGCACCAACTTTCAACTAAAGAAAGAATCATCAAAATTAATTTACCTTAAAAAAAAAAAAACCTGAGGTGACAAACAGATAACAACTGGTCAGATCTTAATTAAAATCTTATTTGACCAAACGACAAGCACCAGCTTTCAATTAAAGAAAGTATCATCAAAATTTATTCACATAAAAAAAAAACCCTGCGGTGACAAACAGATAACTACTGTTCAGTTTTTAATGAAACTCATATGGGACCACACGACAAGCACTAGCTTTCAAATAAAGAAAGAGTCATCAAAATCAGTTTGCCTAAAAAAAAGTAATGATGTAACAAACTGATAACTTTTCATCAAATCAATATTTGACCACACGACAAGCACCAACGTTCAACTGAAGAAAGAATCATCAAAATTTATTTACCTTAAAGAAAAACCTGTGGTGACAAACAGATAACTACTGGTCAGATCTTAATTAAACTCATATTTAACCACACGACAAGCACCAGCTTTCAACTAATGAAAGAATCATCAAAATCAGTTTGCCTAAACAAAAGTTCTGATGTAACAAGCTGATTACTACTCATCAAATCAATATCCTGCGGTGACAAACAGATAACTAATAGTCAGATCTTAATTTAACACATGTGGGAAAGCACTAGCTTTCCAATAAAGAGAAAATCATCAAAATTGGTTCACAGAGAAAAAAGTTTTGGGGTAGCAAACAGATAACTTCTGGTCAGATATTGATCAAACTAATACTGGGCTACGTGCCAATAACCAGCTTTCAAATAAAGAAAGAGTCATCAAAATCAGTTTGCCTAAAAAAAAAGTTATGATGTAACAAGCTGATAACTTCTCATCAAATCAATATTTGACCACACGACAAGCACCAACTTTCAACTAAAGAAAGAATCATCAAAATTAATTAACCTTAAAAAACACCTGCGGTGACAAACAGATGACTACTGGTCAGATCTTAGTTAAACCCATATGTGACCATACGACAAGCACCAACTTTCAACTAAAGAAAGAATCATCAAAATTAATTTACCTTAAAAAAAAAAAACCTGAGGTGACAAACAGATAACAACTGGTCAGATCTTCATTAAAATCTTATTTGACCATACGACAAGCACCAGCTTTCAATTAAAGAAAGTATCATCAAAATTTATTCACATAAAAAAAAAACCCTGCGGTGACAAACAGATAACTACTGTCCAGTTTTTAATGAAACTCATATGGGACCACACGACAATCACTAGCTTTCAAATAAAGAAAGAGTCATCAAAATCAGTTTGCCTAAATAAAGTAATGATGTAACAAACTGATAACTTTTCATCAAATCAATATTTGACCACACGACAAGCACCAACGTTCAACTGAAGAAAGAATCATCAAAATTTATTTACCTTAAAGAAAAACCTGTGGTGACAAACAGATAACTACTGGTCAGATCTTATTTAAACTCATATTTAACCACACGACAAGCACCCGCCTTCAATTAATGAAAGAATCATCAAAATCAGTTTGCCTAAACAAAAGTTCTGATGTAACAAGCAGATTACTACTCATCAAATCAATATCCTGCGGTCACAAACAGATAACTACTGGTCAGATCTTAATTAAATTCATATAGGACCACGTGACAAGCACTGTCTTTCAAATATAGGAACAATCAACAAAATCTGTTAACAGAGAAAAAAAATTTGAGGTAGCAAACAGATAACTAATGGTCAGAAATTGACCAAACTAATATGGGGGAACGTACCTATCACCAGATTTCAAATAAAGAACGAATCATCAAAATCAGTTTGCCTAAAAAAAAGATCTGATGTAACAAACTCATAACTTCTCATCAAATCAATATTTGACCACACGACAAGCACCAACTTTCAACTGAAGAAAGAATCTTCAAAATTAATTTACCCTAAAAAAAAACCTGCGGTGACAAACAGATAATTACTGGTCAGATCTTAATTTTACTCATATTTGACCACACGACAAGCACCAGCTTTCAATTAATGAATGAATCATCAAAATCAGTTTTCCTAAAAAAAAGTTCTGATGGAACAAGCTGATTACTACTCATCAAATCAATATCCTGAGGTGACAAACAGATAACTGCTAGTCAGATCTTAATTAAACTCATGTGTGACCACACGACAAGCACCATCTTTCAACTAAAGAAAAAATCATCAAAAATAATTTACCTTAAAAAAAAACCTGAGGTGACAAACAGATAACAACTGGTCAGATCTTAATTAAAATCTTATTTGACCACACGACAAGCACCAGCTTTCAATTAAAGAAAGTATCATCAAAATTTATTCACATAAAAAAAAAACCCTGCAGTGACAAACAGATAACTACTGTTCAGTTTTTAATTAAACTCATATGGGACCACACGACAAGCACTAGCTTTCAAATAAAGAAAAAGAGTCTTCAAAACCAGTTTGCCTCAAAAAAAGTTCTGATGTAACAAACTGATAACTTCTCATCAAATCAATATTTGACCACACGACAAGCACCAACGTTCAACTAAAGAAAGAATCATCAAAATTAATTTTCCTTAAAGAATAACCTGTGGTGACAAACAGATAACTACTGGTCAGATCTTTATTTAACTCATATTTAACCACACGACAAGCACCAGTTTTCAATTAATGAAAGACTCATCAAAATCAGTTTGCCTAAAAAAAAGATCTGATGTAACAAGCTGATTACTATTCATCAAATCAATATCCTGCGGTGACAAACAGATAACTACTAGCCAGATCTTAATTAAACTCATATGGGACCACGTGACAAGCACTGTCTTTCAAATAAAGGATTAATCAACAAAATCTGTTAACAGAGAAAAAAGTTTTGAGGTAGCAAACAGATAACTTCTGGTCAGATATTGATCAAACTAATACTGGTCTACGTGCCAATCACCAGCTTTCAAATAAAGAAAGAGTCATCAAAATCAGTTTGCCTAAAAAAAAAAGTTATGATGTAACAAGCTGATAACTTCTCATCAAATCAATATTTGACCACACGACAAGCACCAACTTTCAACTAAAGAAAGAATCATCAAAATTACTTAACCTTAAAAAACACCTGCGGTGACAAACAGATGACTACTGGTCAGATCTTAATTAAACTCATATGTGACCATACGACAAGCACCAACTTTCAACTAAAGAAAGAATCATCAAAATTAATTTATCTTAAAAAAAAAAAACCTGAGGTGACAAACAGATAACAACTGGTCAGATCTTAATTAAAATCTTATTTGACCAAACGACAAGCACCAGCTTTCAATTAAAGAAAGTATCATCAAAATTTATTCACATAAAAAAAAAAACCCTGCGGTGACAAACAGATAACTACTGTTCAGTTTTTAATGAACCTCATATGGGACCACACGACAAGCACAAGCTTTCCAATAAAGAGAAAATCATCAAAATCGGTTCACAGAGAAAAAAGTTTTGGGGTAGCAAACAGATAACTTCTGGTCAGATATTGATCAAACTAATACTGGGCTACGTGCCAATCACCAGCTTTCAAATAAAGAAAGAGTCATCAAAATCAGTTTGCCTAAAAAAAAAAGTTATGATGTAACAAGCTGATGACTTCTCATCAAATCGATATTTGACCACACGACAAGCACCAACGCTCAACTAAAGAAAGAATCATCAAAATTAATTTACCTTAAACAAATCCTGCAAAGACAAACAGATAACTACTGGTCAGATCTTATTTAAGCTCATATTTGACCACACGACAAGCACCAGCAAACAGATAACTACTGGTCAGAAATTGACCAAACTAATATGGGGCTACGTACCTATCACCAGATTTCAAATAAAGAAAGAGTCATCAAAATCAGTTTGCCTAAAAAAAAGATCTGATGTAACAAACTCATAACTTCTCATCAATATTTGACCACACGACAAGCACCAACTTTCAACTGAAGAAAGAATCTTCAAAATTAATTTACCCTAAAAAAAAAAACCTGCGGTGACAAACAGATAATTACTGGTCAGATCTTAATTTAACTCATATTTGACCACACGACAAGCACTAGCTTTCCATTAATGAAAGAATCATCAAAATCAGTTTTCCTAAAAAAAAATTCTGATGTAACAAGCTGATTACTACTCATCAAATCAATATCCTGAGGTGACAAACAGATAACTACTAGTCAGATCTTAATTAAACTCATGTGTGACCACACGACAAGCACCAACTTTCAACTAAAGAAAGAATCATCAAAATTAATTTACCTTAAAAAAAAAAAACCTGAGGTGACAAACAGATAACAACTGGTCAGATCTTAATTAAAATCCTATTTGACCACACGACAAGCACCAGCTTTTAATTAAAGAAAGTATCATCAAAATTTATTCACATAAAAAAAAAACCCTGCGGTGAGAAACAGATAACTACTGTTCAGTTTTTAATTTAAATCATATGGGACCACACGACAAGTACTAGCTTTCAAATAAAGAAAGAGTCATCAAAATCAGTTTGCCTCAAAAAAAGTTCTGATGTAACAAACTGATATTTTCTCATCAAATCAATATTTGACCACACGACAAGCACCAACTTTCAGCTAAAGAAAGAATCATCAAAATTAATAAACCTTAAAAAACACCTGCGGTGACAAACAGATAACTACTGGTCAGTTCTTAATTAACTCATATGGGACCACACGACAAGCACTAGCTTTCAAATAAAGGAAGAGTCATCAAAATCAGTTCGCCTAAAAAAAGGTTCTGATGTAACAAACTGATGACTTCTCATCAAATCGATATTTGACCACACGACAAGCACCAACGCTCAACTAAAGAAAGAATCATCAAAATTAATTTACCTTAAACAAATCCTGCAAAGACAAACAGATAACTACTGGTCAGATCTTAATTAAACGCATGTGGGAGCACATGACAAGCACTAGCTTTCAAATAAAGAAAAAATCATCAAAATCGGTTCATGGAGAAAAAAGGTTTGAGGTAGCAAACAGATAACTACTGGTCAGATATTGATCAAACTTATACGGGGCTACGTACCAATCACCAGTTTTCAATTAAAGAAAGAGTCATCAAAATCAGGTTTCCTAAAAAAAGATCTGATGTAACAAACTGATAACTTCTCATCAAATCAATATTTGACCACACGACAAGCACCAACTTTCAACTTAAGAAAGAATCATCAAAATTAATTTACCTTAAAAAACCTGCGGTGACAAACAGATAACTACTGGTCAGATCTTATTTAAACTCATATTTGACCACACGACAAGCACCAGCTTTCAATTAATGTAAGAATCATCAAAATTTATTCACATTAAAAAAAAACCCTGCGGTGACAAACAGATAACTACTGGTCAGATCTTAATTAAACTCATATTTGACCACACGACAAGCACCAGCTTTCAATTAATGAAAGTCATCAAAATCAGTTTGTCTTAAAAAAAGTTCTGATGTAACAAGCTAATTACTACTCATCAAATCAATATCCTGCGGTGACAAACAGATAACTAATAGTCAGATCTTAATTTAACACATGTGGGAGCACATGGCAAGCACTAGCTTTCCAATAAAGAGAAAATCATCAAAATCGGTTCACAGAGAAAAAAGTTTTGAGGTAGCAAACAGATGACTTCTGGTCAGATATTGATCAAACTAATACTGGGCTACGTGCCAATCACCAGCTTTCAAATAAAGAAAGAGTCATCAAAATCAGTTTGCCTAAAAAAAAAGTTATGATGTAACAAGCTGATAACTTCTCATCAAATCAATATTTGACCACACGACAAGCACCAACTTTCAACTAAAGAAAGAATCATCAAAATTACTTAACCTTAAAAAACACCTGCGGTGACAAACAGATGACTACTGGTCAGATCTTAATTAAACTCATATGTGACCATACGACAAGCACCAACTTTCAACTAAAGAAAGAATCATCAAAATTAATTTATCTTAAAAAAAAAAAACCTGAGGTGACAAACAGATAACAACTGGTCAGATCTTAATTAAAATCTTATTTGACCAAACGACAAGCACCAGCTTTCAATTAAAGAAAGTATCATCAAAATTTATTCACATAAAAAAAAAAACCCTGCGGTGACAAACAGATAACTACTGTTCAGTTTTTAATGAACCTCATATGGGACCACACGACAAGCACAAGCTTTCCAATAAAGAGAAAATCATCAAAATCGGTTCACAGAGAAAAAAGTTTTGGGGTAGCAAACAGATAACTTCTGGTCAGATATTGATCAAACTAATACTGGGCTACGTGCCAATCACCAGCTTTCAAATAAAGAAAGAGTCATCAAAATCAGTTTGCCTAAAAAAAAAAGTTATGATGTAACAAGCTGATAACTTCTCATCAAATCAATATTTGACCACACGACAAGCACCAACTTTCAACTAAAGAAAGAATCATCAAAATTACTTAACCTTAAAAAACACCTGCGGTGACAAACAGATGACTACTGGTCAGATCTTAATTAAACTCATATGTGACTATACGACAAGCACCAACTTTCAACTAAAGAAAGAATCATCAAAATTAATTTACCTTAAAAAAAAAAAAACCTGAGGTGACAAACAGATAACAACTGGTCAGATCTTAATTAAAATCTTATTTGACCAAACGACAAGCACCAGCTTTCAATTAAAGAAAGTATCATCAAAATTTATTCACATAAAAAAAAAACCCTGCGGTGACAAACAGATAACTACTGTTCAGTTTTTAATGAAACTCATATGGGACCACACGACAAGCACTAGCTTTCAAATAAAGAAAGAGTCATCAAAATCAGTTTGCCTAAAAAAAAGTAATGATGTAACAAACTGATAACTTTTCATCAAATCAATATTTGACCACACGACAAGCACCAACGTTCAACTGAAGAAAGAATCATCAAAATTTATTTACCTTAAAGAAAAACCTGTGGTGACAAACAGATAACTACTGGTCAGATCTTAATTAAACTCATATTTAACCACACGACAAGCACCAGCTTTCAACTAATGAAAGAATCATCAAAATCAGTTTGCCTAAACAAAAGTTCTGATGTAACAAGCTGATTACTACTCATCAAATCAATATCCTGCGGTGACAAACAGATAACTAATAGTCAGATCTTAATTTAACACATGTGGGAAAGCACTAGCTTTCCAATAAAGAGAAAATCATCAAAATTGGTTCACAGAGAAAAAAGTTTTGAGGTAGCAAACAGATAACTTCTGGTCAGATATTGATCAAACTAATACTGGGCTACGTGCCAATAACCAGCTTTCAAATAAAGAAAGAGTCATCAAAATCAGTTTGCCTAAAAAAAAAGTTATGATGTAACAAGCTGATAACTTCTCATCAAATCAATATTTGATCACACGACAAGCACCAACTTTCAACTAAAGAAAGAATCATCAAAATTAATTAACCTTAAAAAACACCTGCGGTGACAAACAGATGACTACTGGTCAGATCTTAGTTAAACCCATATGTGACCATACGACAAGCACCAACTTTCAACTAAAGAAAGAATCATCAAAATTAATTTACCTTAAAAAAAAAAAACCTGAGGTGACAAACAGATAACAACTGGTCAGATCTTCATTAAAATCTTATTTGACCATACGACAAGCACCAGCTTTCAATTAAAGAAAGTATCATCAAAATTTATTCACATAAAAAAAAAACCCTGCGGTGACAAACAGATAACTACTGTCCAGTTTTTAATGAAACTCATATGGGACCACACGACAATCACTAGCTTTCAAATAAAGAAAGAGTCATCAAAATCAGTTTGCCTAAATAAAGTAATGATGTAACAAACTGATAACTTTTCATCAAATCAATATTTGACCACACGACAAGCACCAACGTTCAACTGAAGAAAGAATCATCAAAATTTATTTACCTTAAAGAAAAACCTGTGGTGACAAACAGATAACTACTGGTCAGATCTTATTTTAACTCATATTTAACCACACGACAAGCACCCGCCTTCAATTAATGAAAGAATCATCAAAATCAGTTTGCCTAAACAAAAGTTCTGATGTAACAAGCAGATTACTACTCATCAAATCAATATCCTGCGGTCACAAACAGATAACTACTGGTCAGATCTTAATTAAATTCATATAGGACCACGTGACAAGCACTGTCTTTCAAATATAGGAACAATCAACAAAATCTGTTAACAGAGAAAAAAAATTTGAGGTAGCAAACAGATAACTAATGGTCAGAAATTGACCAAACTAATATGGGGGAACGTACCTATCACCAGATTTCAAATAAAGAACGAATCATCAAAATCAGTTTGCCTAAAAAAAAGATCTGATGTAACAAACTCATAACTTCTCATCAAATCAATATTTGACCACACGACAAGCACCAACTTTCAACTGAAGAAAGAATCTTCAAAATTAATTTACCCTAAAAAAAAACCTGCGGTGACAAACAGATAATTACTGGTCAGATCTTAATTTAACTCATATTTGACCACACGACAAGCACCAGCTTTCAATTAATGAAAGAATCATCAAAATCAGTTTTCCTAAAAAAAAGTTCTGATGGAACAAGCTGATTACTACTCATCAAATCAATATCCTGAGGTGACAAACAGATAACTACTAGTCAGATCTTAATTAAACTCATGTGTGACCACACGACAAGCACCATCTTTCAACTAAAGAAAAAATCATCAAAAATAATTTACCTTAAAAAATAACCTGAGGT
Source organism: Amiota communis (assembly GCA_037043315.1). Taxonomy (NCBI): domain Eukaryota; kingdom Metazoa; phylum Arthropoda; class Insecta; order Diptera; family Drosophilidae; genus Amiota; species Amiota communis. The sequence continues at coordinate 75,502 of JBAMAV010001084.1, read as the reverse complement.
GACAAACAGATAACAACTGGTCAGATCTTAATTAAAATCTTATTTGACCACACGGCAAGCACCAGCTTTCAATTAAAGAAAGTATCATCAAAATTTATTCACATAAAAAAAAAACCCTGCAGTGACAAACAGATAACTACTGTTCAGTTTTTAATTAAACTCATATGGGACCACACGACAAACACTAGCTTTCAAATAAAGAAAAAGAGTCTTCAAAACCAGTTTGCCTCAAAAAAAGTTCTGATGTAACAAACTGATAACTTCTCATCAAATCAATATTTGACCACACGACAAGCACCAACGTTCAACTAAAGAAAGAATCATCAAAATTAATTTTCCTTAAAGAATAACCTGTGGTGACAAACAGATAACTACTGGTCAGATCTTTATTTAACTCATATTTAACCACACGACAAGCACCAGCTTTCAATTAATGATAGAATCATCAAAATCAGTTTGCCTAAAAAAAAGATCTGATGTAACAAGCTGATTACTATTCATCAAATCAATATCCTGCGGTGACAAACAGATAACTACTAGCCAGATCTTAATTAAACTCATATGGGACCACGTGACAAGCACTGTCTTTCAAATATAGGATTAATCAACAAAATCTGTTAACAGAGAAAAAAGTTTTGAGGTAGCAAACAGATAACTACTGGTCAGATATTAACCAAACTAATATAGGGCCACGTGGCAATCACCAGCTTTCAAATAAAGAAAGAGTCATCAAAATCAGTTTGCTTTAAAAAAAGATCTGATGTAACAAACTCATAACTTCTCATCAAATCAATATTTGACCACACGACAAGCACCAGCTTTAAATTAATGAAAGAATCATCAAAATCAGTTTTCCTAAAAAAAAGTTCTGATGGAACAAGCTGATTACTACTCATCAAATCAATATCCTGAGGTGACAAACAGATAACTACTAGTCAGATCTTAATTAAACTCATGTGTGACCACACGACAAGCACCATCTTTCAACTAAAGAAAAAATCATCAAAAATAATTTACCTTAAAAAAAAACCTGAGGTGACAAACAGATAACAACTGGTCAGATCTTAATTAAAATCTTATTTGACCACACGACAAGCACCAGCTTTCAATTAGAGAAAGTATCATCAAAATTTATTCACATAAAAAAAAAACCCTGCAGTGACAAACAGATAGTTACTGTTCAGTTTTTAATTAAACTCATATGGGACCACACGACAAGCACTAGCTTTCAAATAAAGAAAGAGTCTTCAAAACCAGTTTGCCTCAAAAAAAGTTCTGATGTAACAAACTGATAACTTCTCATCAAATCAATATTTGACCACACGACAAGCACCAACGTTCAACTAAAGAAAGAATCATCAAAATTAATTTTCCGTAAAGAATAACCTGTGGTGACAAACAGATAACTACTGGTCAGATCTTTATTTAACTCATATTTAACCACACGACAAGCACCAGCTTTCAATTAATGAAAGAATCATCAAAATCAGTTTGCCTAAAAAAAAGTTCTGATGTAACAAGCTGATTACTATTCATCAAATCAATATCCTGCGGTGACAAACAGATAACTACTAGCCAGATCTTAATTAAACTCATATGGGACCACGTGACAAGCACTGTCTTTCAAATATAGGATTAATCAACAAAATCTGTTAACAGAGAAAAAAGTTTTGAGGTAGCAAACAGATAACTACTGGTCAGATATTGACCAAACTAATATAGGGCTACTTGGCAATCACCAGCTTTCAAATAAAGAAAATCAATATTTGACCACACGACAAGCACAAACTTTCAACCGAAGAAAGAATCTTCAAAATTTATTTACCCTAAAAAAAAACCTGCGGTGACAAACAGATAACTACTGGTCAGATCTTAATTTAACTCATATTTGACCACACGACAAGCACCAGCTTTCAATTAATTAAAGAATCATCAAAACCAGTTTTCCTAAAAAAAAGTTCTGATGTAACAAGCTGATTACTACTCATCAAATCAATATCCTGAGGTGACAAACAGATAACTACTGGTCAGATCTTAATTTAACTCATATTTGACCATACGACAAGCACCAGCTTTCAATTAATGAAAGAATCATCAAAATCAGTTTGCCTAAAAAAATGTTCTGATGTAACAAGCTGATTACTATTCATCAAATCAATATCCTGCGGTGACAAACAGATAACTACTAGCCAGATCTTAATTAAACTCATATGGGACCACGTGACAAGCACTGTCTTTCAAATATAGGATTAATCAACAAAATCTGTTAACAGAGAAAAAAGTTTTGAGGTAGCAAACAGATAACTTCTGGTCAGATATTAGCCAAACTAATATAGGGCCACGTGGCAATCACCAGCTTTCAAATAAAGAAAGAGTCATCAAAATCAGTTTGCCTAAAAAAAAGATCTGATGTAACAAACTCATAACTTCTCATCAAATCAATATTTGACCACACGACAAGCACCAGCTTTCAATTAATGAAAGAATCATCAAAATCAGTTTTCCTAAAAAAAAGTTCTGATGTAACAAGCTGATTACTACTCATCAAATCAATATCCTGAGGTGACAAACAGATAACTACTAGTTAACTACTAGTCAGATCTTAATTAAACTCTTGTGTGACCACACGACAAACACCAACTTTCAACTCAAAAAAGTATCATCAAAATTAATTTACCTTAAAAAAAAACCTGAGGTGGCAAACAGATAACAACTGGTCAGATCTTAATTAAAATCTTATTTGACCACACGACAAGCACCAGCTTTTAATTAAAGAAAGTATCATCAAAATTTATTCACATAAAAAAAAAACCCTGCGGTGAGAAACAGATAACTACAGTTCAGTTTTTAATTTAAATCATATGGGACCACACGACAAGTACTAGCTTTCAAATAAAGAAAGAGTGATCAAAATCAGTTTGCCTCAAAAAAAGTTCTGTTGTAACAAACTGATAACTTCTCATCAAATCAATATTTGAACACACGACAAGCACCAACTTTCAACTGAAGAAAGAATCTTCACAATAATCTTACCCTAAAAAAAAACCTGCGGTGACAAACAGCTAACTACTGGTCGGATTTTAATTTAACTCATATTTGACCACACGACAAGCACCAGCTTTCAATTAATGAAAGAATCATCAAAATCAATTTTCCTAAAAAAAAGTTTTGATGTAACAAGCTGATGACTACTCATCAAATCAATATCCTGAGGTGACAAACAGATAACTACTGGTCAGATCTTAATTTAACTCATATTTGACCATACGACAAGCACCAGCTTTCAATTAATGAAAGAATCATCAAAATCAGTTTGCCTAAAAAAATGTTCTGATGTAACAAGCTGATTACTATTCATCAAATCAATATCCTGCGGTGACAAACAGATAACTACTAGCCAGATCTTAATTAAACTCATATGGGACCACGTGACAAGCACTGTCTTTCAAATATAGGATTAATCAACAAAATCTGTTAACAGAGAAAAAAGTTTTGAGGTAGCAAACAGATAACTACTGGTCAGATATTAGCCAAACTAATATAGGGCCACGTGGCAATCACCAGCTTTCAAATAAAGAAAGAGTCATCAAAATCAGTTTGCCTAAAAAAAAGATCTGATGTAACAAACTCATAACTTCTCATCAAATCAATATTTGACCACACGACAAGCATCAGCTTTCAATTAATGAAAGAATCATCAAAATCAGTTTTCCTAAAAAAAAGTTTTGATGTAACAAGCTGATGACTACTCATCAAATCAATATCCTGCGTTGACACACAGATAACTACTGGTCAGATCTTACTTAAACTCATATGGGACCACGTGACAAGCACTGTCTTTCAAATATGGGAACAATCAACAAAATCTGTTAACAGAGAAAAAAGTTTTGAGGTAGCAAACAGATAATTACTGATCAGATCTTAATTAAACTCGTATTTGACCACTCGACAAGCACCAGCTTTCAATTAAAGAAAGAATCATCAAAATCAGTTTTCCTAAAAAAAAGTTCTGATGTAACAAGCTGATTAGTACTCATCAAATCAATATCCTACGCTGACAAACAGATAACTACTAGTCAGATATTAATTAAACTCATATTTGACCACTCGACAAGCACCAGCTTTCAATTAATGAAAGAATCATCAAAATCAGCTTTCCTAAAAAAAAGTTCTGATGTAACAAGCTGATTACTACTCATCAAATCAATATCCTGAGGTGACAAACAGATAACTACTAGTCAACTACTAGTCAGATCTTAATTAAACTCTTGTGTGACCACACGACAAGCACCAACTTTCAACTAAAAAAAGTATCATCAAAATTAATTTACCTTAAAAAAAAACCTGAGGTGACAAACAGATAACAACTGGTCAGATCTTAATTAAAATCTTATTTGACCACACGACAAGCACCAGCTTTTAATTAAAGAAAGTATCATCAAAATTTATTCACATAAAAAAAAAAAACCCTGCGGTGAGAAACAGATAACTACAGTTCAGTTTTTAATTTAAATCATATGGGACCACACGACAAGTACTAGCTTTCAAATAAAGAAAGAGTGATCAAAATCAGTTTGCCTCAAAAAAAGTTCTGATGTAACAAACTGATAACTTCTCATCAAATCAATATTTGAACACACGACAAGCACCAACTTTCAACTGAAGAAAGAATCTTCAAAATAAATTTACCCTAAAAAAAAACCTGCGGTGACAAACAGCTAACTACTGGTCGGATCTTAATTTAACTCATATTTGACCACACGACAAGCACCAGCTTTCAATTAATGAAAGAATCATCAAAATCAGTTTTCCTAAAAAAAAGTTCTGATGTAACAAGCTGATGACTACTCATCAAATCAATATCCTGCGGTGACAAACAGATAACTACTGGTCAGATCTTAATTAAACTCATATGGGACCACGTGACAAGCACTGTCTTTCAAATATAGGAACAATCAACAAAATCTGTTAACAGAGAAAAAAGTTTTGAGGTAGCAAACAGATAACTACTGGTCAGATATTAACCAAACTAATATAGGGCCACGTGGCAATCACCAGCTTTCAAATAAAGAAAGAGTCTTCAAAATCAGTTTGCCTAAAAAATAGATCTGATGTAACAAACTCATAACTTCTCATCAAATCAATATTTGACCACACGACAAGCACCAACTTTCAACTGAAGAAAGAATCATCAAAATTAATTTACCCTAAAAAAAAACCTGAGGTGACAAACAGATAACTACTGGTCAGATCTTAATTAAAATCTTATTTGACCACACGACAAGCACCAGCTTTCAATTAAAGAAAGTATCATCAAAATTTATTCACATAAAAAAAAACCCTGCAGTGACAAACAGATAACTACTGTTCAGTTTTTAATTAAACTCATATGGGACCACACGACAAGCACTAGCTTTCAAATAAAGAAAGAGTCTTCAAAACCAGTTTGCCTCAAAAAAAGTTCTGATGTAACAAACTGATAACTTCTCATCAAATCAATATTTGACCACACGACAAGCACCAACGTTCAACTAAAGAAAGAATCATCAAAATAAGTTTTCCTAAAAAAAAGTTTTGATGTAACAAGCTGATGACTCCTCATCAAATCAATATCCTGCGGTGACAAACAGATAACTACTAGTCAGATCTTAATTAAACTCATATGTGACCACGTGACAAGCACTGTCTTTCAAATATAGGATTAATCAACAAAATCTGTTACACAGAGAAAAAAGTTTTGAGGTGAGCAAACAGATAACTTCTGGTCAGATATTAGCCAAACTAATATAGGGCCACGTGGCAATCACCAGCTTTCAAATAAAGAAAGAGTCATCAAAATCAGTTTGCCTAAAAAAAAGATCTGATGTAACAAACTCATAACTTCTCATCAAATCAATATTTGACCACACGACAAGCACCAGCTTTCAATTAATGAAAGAATCATCAAAATCAGTTTTCCTAAAAAAAAGTTCTGATGTAACAAGCTGATTACTACTCATCAAATCAATATCCTGAGGTGACAAACAGATAACTACTAGTTAACTACTAGTCAGATCTTAATTAAACTCTTGTGTGACCACACGACAAACACCAACTTTCAACTCAAAAAAGCATCATCAAAATTAATTGACCTTAAAAAAAAACCTGAGGTGACAAACAGATAACAACTGGTCAGATCTTAATTAAAATCTTATTTGACCACACGACAAGCACCAGCTTTTAATTAAAGAAAGTATCATCAAAATTTATTCACATGAGAAAAAAGTTCTGCGGTGAGCAAACAGATAACTACTGGTCAGTTTTTAATTTAAATCATATGGGACCACACGACTAAGTACTAGCTTTCAAATAAAGAAAGAGTGATCAAAATCAGTTTGCCTCAAAAAAAGTTCTGTTGTAACAAACTGATAACTTGTCATCAAATCAATATTTGACCACACGACAAGCACCAACTTTCAACTGAAGAAAGAATCTTCAAAATTAATCTTACCCTAAAAAAAAACCTGCGGTGACAAACAGATAACTACTGGTCAGATCTTAATTTAACTCATATTTGACCACACGACAAGCACCAGCTTTCAATTAATGAAAGAATCATCAAAATCAGTTTTCCTAAAAAAAAGTTTTGATGTAACAAGCTGATGACTACTCATCAAATCAATATCCTGAGGTGACAAACAGATAACTACTGGTCAGATCTTAATTTAACTCATATTTGACCATACGACAAGCACCAGCTTTCAATTAATGAAAGAATCATCAAAATCAGTTTGCCTAAAAAAATGTTCTGATGTAACAAGCTGATTACTATTCATCAAATCAATATCCTGCGGTGACAAACAGATAACTACTAGCCAGATCTTAATTAAACTCATATGGGACCACGTGACAAGCACTGTCTTTCAAATATAGGATTAATCAACAAAATCTGTTAACAGAGAAAAAAGTTTTGAGGTAGCAAACAGATAACTACTGGTCAGATATTAGCCAAACTAATATAGGGCCACGTGGCAATCACCAGCTTTCAAATAAAGAAAGAGTCATCAAAATCAGTTTGCCTAAAAAAAAGATCTGATGTAACAAACTCATAACTTCTCATCAAATCAATATTTGACCACACGACAAGCATCAGCTTTCAATTAATGAAAGAATCATCAAAATCAGTTTTCCTAAAAAAAAGTTTTGATGTAACAAGCTGATGACTACTCATCAAATCAATATCCTGCGTTGACAAACAGATAACTACTGGTCAGATCTTACTTAAACTCATATGGGACCACGTGACAAGCACTGTCTTTCAAATATGGGAACAATCAACAAAATCTGTTAACAGAGAAAAAAGTTTTGAGGTAGCAAACAGATAATTACTGATCAGATCTTAATTAAACTCGTATTTGACCACTCGACAAGCACCAGCTTTCAATTAAAGAAAGAATCATCAAAATCAGTTTTCCTAAAAAAAAGTTCTGATGTAACAAGCTGATTAGTACTCATCAAATCAATATCCTACGCTGACAAACAGATAACTACTAGTCAGATATTAATTAAACTCATATTTGACCACTCGACAAGCACCAGCTTTCAATTAATGAAAGAATCATCAAAATCAGCTTTCCTAAAAAAAAGTTCTGATGTAACAAGCTGATTACTACTCATCAAATCAATATCCTGAGGTGACAAACAGATAACTACTAGTCAACTACTAGTCAGATCTTAATTAAACTCTTGTGTGACCACACGACAAGCACCAACTTTCAACTAAAAAAAGTATCATCAAAATTAATTTACCTTAAAAAAAAACCTGAGGTGACAAACAGATAACAACTGGTCAGATCTTAATTAAAATCTTATTTGACCACACGACAAGCACCAGCTTTTAATTAAAGAAAGTATCATCAAAATTTATTCACATAAAAAAAAAAACCCTGCGGTGAGAAACAGATAACTACAGTTCAGTTTTTAATTTAAATCATATGGGACCACACGACAAGTACTAGCTTTCAAATAAAGAAAGAGTGATCAAAATCAGTTTGCCTCAAAAAAAGTTCTGATGTAACAAACTGATAACTTCTCATCAAATCAATATTTGAACACACGACAAGCACCAACTTTCAACTGAAGAAAGAATCTTCAAAATAATTTACCCTAAAAAAAAACCTGCGGTGACAAACAGCTAACTACTGGTCGGATTTTAATTTAACTCATATTTGACCACACGACAAGCACCAGCTTTCAATTAATGAAAGAATCATCAAAATCAGTTTTCCTAAAAAAAAGTTTTGATGTAACAAGCTGATGACTACTCATCAAATCAATATCCTGCGTTGACAAACAGATAACTACTGGTCAGATCTTACTTAAACTCATATGGGACCACGTGACAAGCACTGTCTTTCAAATATAGGAACAATCAACAAAATCTGTTAACAGAGAAAAAAGTTTTGAGGTAGCAAACAGATAACTACTGATCAGATATTGACCAAACTTATATAGGGCCACGTGGCAATCACCAGCTTTCAAATAAAGAAAGAGTCATCAAAATCAGTTTGCCTAAAAAATAGATCTGATGTAACAAACTCATAACTTCTCATCAAATCAATATTTGACCACACGACAAGCACCAACTTTCAACTGAAGAAAGAATCTTCAAAATAAATTTACCCTAAAAAAAAACTTGCGGTGACAAACAGCTAACTACTGGTCAGATCTTAATTCAACTCATATTTGACCACACGACAAGCACCAGCTTTCAATTAATGAAAGAATCATCAAAATAAGTTTTCCTAAAAAAAAGTTTTGATGTAACAAGCTGATGACTCCTCATCAAATCAATATCCTGCGGTGACAAACAGATAACTACTAGTCAGATCTTAATTAAACTCATGTGTGACCACACGACAGGCACCAACTTTCAACTAAAGAAAGAATCATCAAAATTAATTTACCTTAAAAAAAAACCTGAGGTGACAAACAGAAAACAACTGGTCAGATCTTAATTAAAATCTTATTTGACCACACGACAAGCACCAGCTTTTAATTAAAGAAAGTATCATTAAAATTTATTCACATAAAAGAAAACCCTGCGGTGAGAAAGAGATAACTACTGTTCAGTTTTTAATCTAAATCATATGGGACCACACGACAAGTACTAGCTTTCAAATGAAGAAAGAGTCATCAATATCAGTTTGCCTCAAAAAAAGTTCTGATGTAACAAACTGATAACTTCTCATCAAATCAATATTTGACCACACGACAAGCACCAACTTCCAACTAAAGAAAGAATCATCAAAATTAATTAACCTTAAAAAACACCTGCGGTGACAAACAGATAACTACTGGTCAGTTCTTAATTAAACTCATATGGGATCACACAACAAGCACTAGCTTTCAAATAAAGGAAGAGTCATCGAAATCAGTTTGCTTAAAAAAAAGTTCTGATGTAACAAACTGATAACTTCTCATCAAATCGATATTTGACCACACGACAAGCACCAACGCTCAACTAAAGAAAGAATCATCAAAATTAATTTACCTTAAAGAATAACGTGTGGTGACAAACAGATAACTACTGGTCAGATCTTTATTAAACTCATATTTAACCACACTACAAGCACCAGCTTTCAATTAATGAAAGAATCATCAAAATCAGATTGCCTAAAAAAAAGTTCTGATGTAACAAGCTGATTAGTACTCATCAAATCAATATCCTACGCTGACAAACAGATAACTACTAGTCAGATCTTAATTAAACTCATATTTGACCACTCGACAAGCACCAGCTTTCAATTAATGAAAGAATCATCAAAATCAGTTTGCCTAAAATAAAGTTCTAATGTAACAAGCAGATTACTATTCATCAAATCAATATCCTGCGGTGACAAACAGATAACTACTGGTCAGATCTTAATTTAACTCATATTTGACCACACGAGAAGCACCAGCTTTCAATTAATGAAAGAATCATCAAAATCAGTTTGCCTCAAAAAATGTTCTGATGTAACAAGCTGATTACTATTCATCAAATCAATATCCTGCGGTGACAAACAGATAACTACTAGCCAAATCTTAATTAAACTCATATGGGACCACGTGACAAGCACTGTCTTTCAAATATAGGAACAATCAACAAAATCTGTTAACAGAGAAAAAAGTTTTGAGGTAGCAAACAGATAACTACTGGTCAGATATTGACCAAACTAATATAGGGCCAGGTGGCAATAACCAGCTTTCAAATAAAGAAAGAGTCATCAAAATCAGTTTGCCTTAAAAAAAAGATCTGATGTAACAAACTCATAACTTCTCATCAAATCAATATTTGACCACACGACATGCACCAACTTTCCACTGAAGAAAGAATCTTCAAAATAAATTTACCCTTAAAAAGAAACCTGCGGTGACAAACAGCTAACTACAGGTCAGATCTTAAATAAACTCATATTTGACCACTCGACAAGCACCAGCTTTCAATTAATGAAAGAATCATCAAAATCAGTTTTCCTAAAAAAAAGTTCTAATGTTAAAAGCAGATTACTACTCATGAAATCAATATCCTGCGGTGACAAACAGATAACTACTGGTCAGATCTTAATTTAACTCATATTTGACCACACGACAAGCACCAGCTTTCAATTAATGAAAGAATCATCAAAATCAATTTTCCTAAAAAAAAGTTTTGATGTAACAAGCTGATGACTACTCATGAAATCAATATCCTGCGGTGACAAACAGATAAATACTAGTCAGATCTTAAATAAACTCATATGGGACCACGTGACAAGCACTGTCTTTCAAATATAAGAACAATCAACAAAATCTGTTAACAGAGAAAAAAGTTTTGAGGTAGCAAACAGATAACTACTGGTCAGATATTGACCAAACTAATAAAGGGCCACGTGGCAATCACCAGCTTTCAAATAAAGAAAGAGTCATTAAAATCAGTTTGCCTCAAAAAAAGTTCTGATGTAACAAACTGATAACTTCTCATCAAATCAATATTTGACTACACGACAAGCACCAACGTTCAACTAAAGAAAGAATCATCAAACTTAATTTACCTTAAAGAATAACGTGTGGTGACAAACAGATAACTACTGGTCAGATCTTTATTAAACTCATATTTAACCACACGACAAGCACCAGCTTTCAATTAATGAAAGAATCATCAAAATCAGTTTGCCTAAAAAAAAGTTCTAATGAAACAAGCAGATTACTACTCATCAAATCAATATCCTGCGGTGACAAACAGATAACTTCTTGCCAGATCTTGATTAAACTCATATGGGACCACGTGACATGCACTGTCTTTCAAATATAGGAAAAATCAACAAAATCGGTTAAGAGAGAAAAAAGTTTTGAGGTAGCAAACATATAACTACTGGTCAGAAATTGACCAAACTAATATGGGGCCACGTGCCTATCACCAGATTTCAAATAAAGAAAGAGTCATCAAAATCAGTTTGCCTAAAAAAAAGATCTGATGTAACAAACTCATAACTTCTCATCAAATCAATATTTGACCACACGGCAAGCAACAACTTTCAACTGAAGAAAGAATCATCAATATTAATTTACCGTAAAAAAAAAAACCTGCGGTGACAAACAGATAACTACTGGTCAGATCTTAATTTAACTCATATTTAACCACACGACAAGCACCAGCTTTCAATTAATGAAAGAATCATCAAAATCAGTTTGCCTAAAAAAAAGTTCTGATGTAACAAGCTGATTACTACTCATCAAATCAATATCCTGCGCTGACAAACAGATAACTACTGGTCAGATCTTAATTAAACTCATATTTGACCACTCGACAAGCACCAGCTTTCAATTAATGAAAGAATCATCAAAATCAGTTTGCCTAAAAAAAAGTTCTAATGTAGCAAGCAGATTACTACTCATCAAATCAATATCCTGCTGTGACAAACAGATAACTACTGGTCAGATCTTAATTTAACTCATATTTGACCACACGACAAGCACCAGCTTTCAATTAATGAAAGAATCATCAAAATCAATTTTCCTAAAAAAAAGTTTTGATGTAACAAGCTGATGACTACTCATGAAATCAATATCCTGCGGTGACAAACAGATAAATACTAGTCAGATCTTAAATAAACTCATATGGGACCACGTGACAAGCACTGTCTTTCAAATATAAGAACAATCAACAAAATCTGTTAACAGAGAAAAAAGTTTTGAGGTAGCAAACAGATAACTACTGGTCAGATATTGACCAAACTAATAAAGGGCCACGTGGCAATCACCAGCTTTCAAATAAAGAAAGAGTCATTAAAATCAGTTTGCCTCAAAAAAAGTTCTGATGTAACAAACTGATAACTTCTCATCAAATCAATATTTGACTACACGACAAGCACCAACGTTCAACTAAAGAAAGAATCATCAAACTTAATTTACCTTAAAGAATAACGTGTGGTGACAAACAGATAACTACTGGTCAGATCTTTATTAAACTCATATTTAACCACACGACAAGCACCAGCTTTCAATTAATGAAAGAATCATCAAAATCAGTTTGCCTAAAAAAAAGTTCTAATGAAACAAGCAGATTACTACTCATCAAATCAATATCCTGCGGTGACAAACAGATAACTTCTTGCCAGATCTTGATTAAACTCATATGGGACCACGTGACATGCACTGTCTTTCAAATATAGGAAAAATCAACAAAATCGGTTAAGAGAGAAAAAAGTTTTGAGGTAGCAAACATATAACTACTGGTCAGAAATTGACCAAACTAATATGGGGCCACGTGCCTATCACCAGATTTCAAATAAAGAAAGAGTCATCAAAATCAGTTTGCCTAAAAAAAAGATCTGATGTAACAAACTCATAACTTCTCATCAAATCAATATTTGACCACACGGCAAGCAACAACTTTCAACTGAAGAAAGAATCATCAATATTAATTTACCGTAAAAAAAAAAACCTGCGGTGACAAACAGATAACTACTGGTCAGATCTTTATTAAACTCATATTTAACCACACGACAAGCACCAGCTTTCAATTAATGAAAGAATCATCAAAATCAGTTTGCCTAAAAAAAAGTTCTGATGTAACAAGCTGATTACTACTCATCAAATCAATATCCTGCGCTGACAAACAGATAACTACTGGTCAGATCTTAATTAAACTCATATTTGACCACTCGACAAGCACCAGCTTTCAATTAATGAAAGAATCATCAAAATCAGTTTGCCTAAAAAAAAGTTCTAATGTAACAAGCAGATTACTACTCATCAAATCAATATCCTGCTGTGACAAACAGATAACTACTGGTCAGATCTTAATTTAACTCATATTTGACCACACGACAAGCACCAGCTTTCAATTAATGAAAGAATCATCAAAATCAATTTTCCTAAAAAAAAGTTTTGATGTAACAAGCTGATGACTACTCATGAAATCAATATCCTGCGGTGACAAACAGATAAATACTAGTCAGATCTTAAATAAACTCATATGGGACCACGTGACAAGCACTGTCTTTCAAATATAAGAACAATCAACAAAATCTGTTAACAGAGAAAAAAGTTTTGAGGTAGCAAACAGATAACTACTGGTCAGATATTGACCAAACTAATAAAGGGCCACGTGGCAATCACCAGCTTTCAAATAAAGAAAGAGTCATTAAAATCAGTTTGCCTCAAAAAAAGTTCTGATGTAACAAACTGATAACTTCTCATCAAATCAATATTTGACTACACGACAAGCACCAACGTTCAACTAAAGAAAGAATCATCAAACTTAATTTACCTTAAAGAATAACGTGTGGTGACAAACAGATAACTACTGGTCAGATCTTTATTAAACTCATATTTAACCACACGACAAGCACCAGCTTTCAATTAATGAAAGAATCATCAAAATCAGTTTGCCTAAAAAAAAGTTCTAATGAAACAAGCAGATTACTACTCATCAAATCAATATACTGCGGTGACAAACAGATAACTTCTTGCCAGATCTTGATTAAACTCATATGGGACCACGTGACATGCACTGTCTTTCAAATATAGGAAAAATCAACAAAATCGGTTAAGAGAGAAAAAAGTTTTGAGGTAGCAAACATATAACTACTGGTCAGAAATTGACCAAACTAATATGGGGCCACGTGCCTATCACCAGATTTCAAATAAAGAAAGAGTCATCAAAATCAGTTTGCCTAAAAAAAAGATCTGATGTAACAAACTCATAACTTCTCATCTAATCAATATTTGACCACACGACAAGCACCAACTTTCAGCTGAAGAAAGAATCTTCAAAATTAATTTACCCTAAAAAAAAACCTGCGGTGACAAACAGATAAGTACTGGTCAGATCTAAATTTAACTCATATTTGACCACACGACAAACACCAGCTTTCAATTAATGAAAGAATCATCAAAATCAGTTTTCCTAAAAAAAAGTTCTGATGTAACAAGCTGATTACTACTCATCAAATCAATATCCTGCGGTGACAAACAGATAACTACTAGTCAGATCTTAATTAAACTCATGTGTGACCACACGACAAGCACCAACTTTCAACTAAAGAAAGTATCATCAAAATTAATTTACCTTAAAAAAAAAACCTGAGGTGACAAACAGATAACAACTGGTCAGATTTTAATTAAAATCTTATTTGAGCACACGACAAGCACCAGCTTTCAATTAATGAAAGAATCATCAAAATCAGTTTGCCTAAAAAAAAGTTCTAATGTAACAAGCTGACTACTACTCATCAAATCAATATCCTGCGGTGACAAACAGATATTTACTAGTCAGATCTTGATTAAACTCATATGGGACCACGTGACATGCACTGTCTTTCAAATATAGGAAAAATCAACAAAATCGGTTAAGAGAGAAAAAAGTTTTGAGGTAGCAAACATATAACTACTGGTCAGAAATTGACCAAACTAATATGGGGCCACGTGCCTATCACCAGATTTCAAATAAAGAAAGAGTCATCAAAATCAGTTTGCCTAAAAAAAAGATCTGATGTAACAAACTCATAACTTCTCATCTAATCAATATTTGACCACACGACAAGCACCAACTTTCAGCTGAAGAAAGAATCTTCAAAATTAATTTACCCTAAAAAAAAACCTGCGGTGACAAACAGATAAGTACTGGTCAGATCTAAATTTAACTCATATTTGACCACACGACAAACACCAGCTTTCAATTAATGAAAGAATCATCAAAATCAGTTTTCCTAAAAAAAAGTTCTGATGTAACAAGCTGATTACTTCTCATCAAATCAATATCCTGAAGTGACAAACAGATAACTAATAGTCAGATCTTAATTAAACTCATGTGTGACCACACGACAAGCACCAACTTTCAACTAAAGAAAGAATCATCAAAATTAATTTACCTTAAAAAAAAACTTGAGGTGACAAACAGATAACAACTTGTCAGATCTTAATTAAAATCTTATTTGACCACACGACAAGCACCAGCTTTTATTTAAAGAAAGTATCATCAAAATTTATTCACATAAAAAAAAAACCCTGCGGTGACAAACAGATAACTACTGTTCAGTTTTTAATTTAAATCATATGGGACCACACGATAAGTATTAGCTTTCAAATAAAGAAAAAGTCATCAAAATCAGTTTGCCTCATAAAAAGTTCTGATGTAACAAACTGATAACTTCTCATCAAATCAATATTTGACCACACGACAAGCACCAACTTTCAACTAAAGAAAGAATCATCAAAATTAATTAACCTTAAAAAAACCCGTGCGGTGACCACACGACAAGCACCAACTTTCAACTAAAGAAAGAATCATCAAAAATAATTTACCTCAAAAAAAACCTGAGGTGACAAACAGATAACAACTGATCAGATCTTAATTAAAATCTTATTTGACCACACGACAAGCACCAGCTTTCAATTAAAGAAAGTATCATCAAAATTAATTCACATAAAAAAAAAACCCTGCGGTGACAAACAGATAACTACTGTTCAGTTTTTAATTTAACTGATATGGGACCATACGACAAGCACTAGCTTTCAAATAAAGAAAGAGTCATCAAATTCAGTTTGCCTCAAAAAAAGTTCTGATGTAACAAACTCATAACCTCTCATCAAATCAATATTTGACCACACGACAAGCAACAACTTTCAACTGAAGAAAGAATCATCAATATTAATTTACCCTAAAAAAAAAACCTGCGGTGACAAACAGATAACTTCTGGTCAGATCTTAATTTAACTCATATTTGACCACACGACAAGCACCAGCTTTCAATTAATGAAAGAATCATCAAAATCAGTTTGCCTAAAAAAAGTTCTAATGTAAAAAGCAGATTACTACTCATCAAATCAATATCCTGCGGTGACAAACAGATAACTACTGGTCAGATCTTAATTTAACTCATATTTGACCACACGAGAAGCACCAGCTTTCAATTAATGAAAGAATCATCAAAATCAGTTTGCCTACAAAAAGTTCTGATGTAACAAGCTGAATACTATTCATCAAATCAATATCCTGCGGTTACAAACAGATAACTACTAGCCAGATCTTAATTAAACTCATATGGGACCACGTGACAAGCACTGTCTTTCAAATGTAGGAACAATCAACAAAATCTGTTAACAGGGAAAAAAGTTTTGAGGTAGCAAACAGATAACTACTGGTCAGATATTAACCAAACCAATATAGGGCCACGTGCCAATCACCAGATTTCAAATAAAGAAAGAGTCATCAAAATCAGTTTGCCTAAAAAAAAGATCTGATGTAACAAACTCATAACTTCTCATCAAATCAATATTTGAACACACGACAAGCACCAACTTTAAACTGAAGAAAGAATCTTCAAAATAAATTTACCCTAAAAAAAAAACCTGCGGTGACAAACAGCTAACTACTGGTCAGATCTTAATTAAACTCATATTTGACCACACGACAAGCACCAGCTTTCAATTAATGAAAGAATCATCAAAATCAGTTTGCCTAAAAAAAAGTTCTGATGTAACAAGCTGACTACTACTCATCAAATCAATATCCTGAGGTGACAAACAGATAACTACTAGTCAGATCTTAATTAAACTCATATGGAACCACATGACAAGCACCAACTTTCAACTAAAGAAAGAATCATCAAAATTAATTTACCTTAAAAAAAAACCTGAGGTGACAAACAGATAACAACTGGTCAGATCTTAATTAAAATCTTATTTGACCACACGACAAGCACCAGCTTTTATTTAAAGAAAGTATCATCAAAATTTATTCACATAAAAAAAAACCCTGCGGTGACAAACATTTACCTACTGTTCAGTTTTTAATTTAAATCATATGGGACCACACGATAAGTATTAGCTTTCAAATAAAGGAAGAGTCATCAAAATCAGTTTGCCTCATAAAAAGTTCTGATGTAACAAACTGATAACTTCTCATCAAATCAATATTTGACCACACGACAAGCACCAACTTTCAACTAAAGAAAGAATCATCAAAATTAATTAACCTTAAAAAACACCTGCGGTGACCACACGACAAGCACCAACTTTCAACTAAAGAAAGAATCATCAAAAATAATTTTCCTCAAAAAAAACCTGAGGTGACAAACAGATAACAACTGATCAGATCTTAATTAAAATCGTATTTGACCACACGACAAGCACCAGCTTTCAATTAAAGAAAGTATCATCAAAAATAATTCACATAAAAATAAACCCTGCGGTGACAAACAGATAACTACTGTTCAGTTTTTAATTTAACTGATATGGGACCATACGACAAGCACTAGCTTTCAAATAAAGAAAGAGTCATCAAATTCAGTTTGCCTCAAAAAAAGTTCTGATGTAACAAAATCATAACTTCTCATCAAATCAATATTTGACCACACAACAAGCAACAACTTTCAACTGAAGAAAGAATCATCAATATTAATTTACCCTAAAAAAAAAACCTGCGGTGACAAACAGATAACTTCTGGTCAGATCTTAATTTAACTCATATTTGACCACACGACAAGCACCAGCTTTCAATTAATGAAAGAATCATCAAAATCAGTTTGCCTAAAAAAAGTTCTAATGTCAAAAGCAGATTACTACTCATCAAATCAATATCCTGCGGTGACAAACAGATAACTACTGGTCAGATCTTAATTTAACTCATATTTGACCACACGAGAAGCACCAGCTTTTAATTAATGAAAGAATCATCAAAATCAGTTTGCCTACAAAAAAGTTTTGATGTAACAAGCTGAATACTATTCATCAAATCAATATCCTGCGGTGACAAACAGATAACTACTAGCCAGATCTTAATTAAACTCATATGGGACCACGTGACAAGCACTGTCTTTCAAATGTAGGAACAATCAACAAAATCTGTTAACAGAGAAAAAAGTTTTGAGGTAGCAAACAGATAACTACTGGTCAGATATTGACCAAACCAATATAGGGCCACGTCCCAATCACCAGATTTCAAATAAAGAAAGAGTCATCAAAATCAGTTTGCCTAAAAAAAAGATCTGATGTAACAAACTCATAACTTCTCATCAAATCAATATTTGACCACACGACAAGCACCAACTTTCAACTGAAGAAAGAATCTTCAAAATAAATTTACCCTAAAAAAAAAACCTGCGGTGACAAACAGCTAACTACTGGTCAGATCTTAATTAAACTCATATTTGACCACACGACAAGCACCAGCTTTCAATTAATGAAAGAATCATCAAAATCAATTTGCCTAAAAAAAAGTTCTGATGTAACAAGCTGACTACTACTCATCAAATCAATATCCTGAGGTGACAAACAGATAACTACTAGTCAGATCTTAATTAAACTCATATGGGACCACATGACAAGCACTAGCTTTCAAATAAAGAAACAATCATAAAAAAAGGGTTCACGGAGAAAAAAGTTTTGAGGTAGCAAACAGATATTTACTGGTCAAATATTGACCAAACTAATTGGGGCCACGTGAAAATCATCAGCTTTCAAATAAAGAAAGAGTCATCAAAATCAGTTTGCCTAAAAAAAAGATCTGATGTAACAAACTCAAACTTCTCATCAAATCAATACTTGACCACACGACAAGCACCAACTTTCAACTAAAGAAAGAATCATCAAAATTAATTAACCTTAAAAAACACCTGCGGTGACCACACGACAAGCACCATCTTTCAACTAAAGAAAGAATCATCAAAAATAATTTACCTTAAAAAAAAAACCTGAGGTGACAAACAGATAACTACTGGTCAGATCTTTATTAAACTCATATTTAACCACACGACAAGCACCAGCTTTCAATTAATGAAAGAATCATCAAAATCAGTTTGCCTACAAAAAAGTTCTGATGTAACAAGCTGAATACTATTCATCAAATCAATATCCTGCGGTTACAAACAGATAACTACTAGCCAGATCTTAATTAAACTCATATGGGACCACGTGACAAGCACTGTCTTTCAAATGTAGGAACAATCAACAAAATCTGTTAACAGAGAAAAAAGTTTTGAGGTAGCAAACAGATAACTACTGGTCAGATATTGACCAAACCAATATAGGGCCACGTGCCAATCACCAGCTTTCAATTAATGAAAGAATCATCAAAATCAGTTTGCCTAAATAAAAGTTCTGATGTAAGAAGCTGACTACTACTCATCAAATCAATATCCTGAGGTGACAAACAGATAACTACTAGTCAGATCTTAATTAAACTCATATGGGACCACATGACAAGCACCAGCTTTCAATTAAAGAAAGTATCATCAAAATTTATTCACATAAAAAAAAACCCTGCGGTTAGAAACAGATAACTACTGTTCAGTTTTTAATCTAAATCATATGGGACCACACGACAAGTACTAGCTTTCAAATAAAGAAAGAGTCATCAAAATCAGTTTGCCTCAAAAAAAGTTCTGATGTAACAAACTGATAACTTCTCATCAAATCAATATTTGACCACACGACAAGCACCAACTTTCAACTAAAGAAAGAATCATCAAAATTAATTAACCTTAAAAAACACCTGCGGTGACCACACGACAAGCACCATCTTTCAACTAAAGAAAGAATCATCAAAAATAATTTACCTTAAAAAAAAAACCTGAGGTGACAAACAGATAACTACTGGTCAGATCTTTATTAAACTCATATTTAACCACACGACAAGCACCAGCTTTCAATTAATGAAAGAATCATCAAAATCAGTTTGCCTAAAAAAAAGTTCTGATGTAACAAGATGATTACTACTCATCAAATCAATATCCTGCTGTGACAAACAGATAACTACTGGTCAGATCTTAATTAAACTCATATTTGACCACACGACAAGCACCAGCTTTCAATTAATGAAAGAATCATCAAAATCAGTTTGCCTACAAAAAAGTTCTGATGTAACAAGCTGAATACTATTCATCAAATCAATATCCTGCGGTTACAAACAGATAACTACTAGCCAGATCTTAATTAAACTCATATGGGACCACGTGACAAGCACTGTCTTTCAAATGTAGGAACAATCAACAAAATCTGTTAACAGAGAAAAAAGTTTTGAGGTAGCAAACAGATAACTACTGGTCAGATATTGACCAAACCAATATAGGGCCACGTGCCAATCACCAGCTTTCAAATAAAGAAAGAGTCATCAAAATCAGTTTGCCTAAAAAAAAGATCTGATGTAACAAACTCATAACTTCTCATCAAATCAATATTTGACCACACGACAAGCACCAACTTTCAACTGAAGAAAGAATCTTCAAAATAAATTTACCCTAAAAAAAAAACCTGCGGTGACAAACAGCTAACTACTGGTCAGATCTTAATTAAACTCATATTTGACCACACGACAAGCACCAGCTTTCAATTAATGAAAGAATCATCAAAATCAGTTTGCCTAAAAAAAAGTTCTGATGTAACAAGCTGACTACTACTCATCAAATCAATATCCTGAGGTGACAAACAGATAACTACTAGTCAGATCTTAATTAAACTCATATAGGACCACATGACAAGCACTAGCTTTTAAATAAAGAAACAATCATCAAAAACGGTTCACGGAGAAAAAAGTTTTGAGGTAGCAAACAGATATTTACTGGTCAAATATTGACCAAACTAATTGGGGCCACGTGCCAATCATCAGCTTTCAAATAAAGAAAGAGTCATCAAAATCAGTTTGCCTAAAAAAAAGATCTGATGTAACAAACTCATAACTTCTCATCAAATCAATATTTGACCACACGACAAGCACCAACATTCAACTGAAGAAAGAATCATCAATATTAATTTACCCTAAAAAAAAACATGCGGTGACAAACAGATAACTACTGGTCAGATCTTAATTTAACTCATATTTGACCACACGACAAACACCAGCTTTCAATAAATGAAAGAATCATCAAAATCAGTTTGCCTAAAAAAAAGTTCTGATGTAAGAAGCTGACTACTACTCATCAAATCAATATCCTGAGGTGACAAACAGATAACTACTAGTCAGATCTTAATTAAACTCATATGGGACCACACGACAAGCACCAGCTTTCAATTAAAGAAAGTATCATCAAAATTTATTCACATAAAAAAAAACCCTGCGGTTAGAAACAGATAACTACTGTTCAGTTTTTAATCTAAATCATATGGGACCACACGACAAGTACTAGCTTTCAAATAAAGAAAGAGTCATCAAAATCAGTTTGCCTCAAAAAAAGTTCTGATGTAACAAACTGATAACTTCTCATCAAATCAATATTTGACCACACGACAAGCACCAACTTTTAACTAAAAAAAGAATCATCAAAATTAATTAACCTTAAAAAACACCTGCGGTGACCACACGACAAGCACCATCTTTCAACTAAAGAAAGAATCATCAAAAATAATTTACCTTAAAAAAAAAACCTGAGCTGACAAACAGATAACAACTGGTCAGATCTTAATTAAAATCTTAATTGACCACACGACAAGCACCAGCTTTCAATTAAAGAAAGTATCATCAAAATTTATTCACATAAAAAAAAAACCCTGCGGTGACAAACAGATAACTACTGGTCAGATCTTTATTAAACTCATATTTAACCACACGACAAGCACCAGCTTTCAATTAATGAAAGAATCATCAAAATCAGTTTGCCTAAAAAAAAGTTCTGATGTAACAAGATGATTACTACTCATCAAATCAATATCCTGCTGTGACAAACAGATAACTACTGGTCAGATCTTAATTAAACTCATATTTAACCACTCGACAAGCACCAGCTTTCAATTAATGAAAGAATCATCAAAATCAGTTTGCCTAAAAAAAAGTTCTAAAGTAACAAGCAGATTACTACTCATCAAATCAATATCCTGCGGTGACAAACAGATAACTACTGGTCAGATCTTAATTTAACTCAAATTTGACCACACGACAAGCACCAGCTGTCAAATAAAGAAACAATCATCAAAAACGGTTCACGGAGAAAAAAGTTTTGAGGTAGCAAACAGATAACTTCTGGTCAGATATTGACCAAACTAATTGGGGCCACGTGCCAATCATCAGCTTTCAAATAAAGAAAGAGTCATCAAAATCAGTTTGCCTAAAAAAAAGATCTGATGTAACAAACTCATAACTTCTCATCAAATCAATATTTGACCACATGACAAGCACTAGCTTTCAAATAAAGAAACAATCATCAAAAACGGTTCACGGAGAAAAAAGCACCACACGACAAGCACCAGCTGTCAAATAAAGAAACAATCATGAAAAACGGTTCACGGAGAAAAAAGTTTTGAGGTAGCAAACAGATAACTACTGGTCAGATATTAACCAAACTAATTGGGGCCACGTGCCAATCATCAGCTTTCAAATAAAGAAAGAGTCATCAAAATCAGTTTGCCTAAAAAAAGATCTGATGTAACAAACTCATAACTTCTCATCAAATCAATATTTGACCACACGACAAGCACCAACTTTCAACTGAAGAAAGAATCATCAATATTAATTTACCCTAAAAAAAAAAACCTGCGGTGACAAACAGATAACTACTGGTCAGATCTTAATTTAACTCATATTTGACCACACGACGAGCACCAGCTTTCAATTAATGAAAGAATCATCAAAATCAGTGTTCCTAAAAAAAAGTTCTGATGTAACAAGCTGATTACTTCTCATCAAATCAATATCCTGAGGTGACAAACAGATAACTACTAGTCAGATCTTAATTAAACTCATGTGTGACCACACGACAAGCACCAACTTTCAACTAAAGAAAGTATCATCAAAATTAATTTACCTTAAAAAAAACCTGAGGTGACAAACAGATAACAACTGGTCAGATCTTAATTAAAATCTTATTTGACCACACGACAAGCACCAGCTTTCAATTAAAAAAAATATCATCAAAATTTATTCACATAAAAAAAAACCCTGCGGTGAGAAACAGATAACTACTGTTCAGTTTTTAATTTAAATCATATGGGATTACACGACAAGTACTAGCTTTCAATTAAAGAAAGAGTCATCAAAATCAGTTTGCCTCAAAAAAAGTTCTGATGTAACAAACTGATAACTTCTCATCAAATCAATATTTGTCCACACGAACGTTCAACTAAAGAAAGAATCATCAAAATCAATTTACCTTAAAGAATATCCTGAGGTGACAAACAGATAACAACTGGTCAGATCTTAATTAAAATCTTATTTGACCACACGACAAGCACCAGCTTTCAATTAAAGAAAGTATCATCAAAATTTATTCACATAAAAAAAAAAACCATGCGGTGACAAACAGATAACTACTGTTCAGTTTTTAATTAAACTTATATGGGACAACACGACAAGCACTAGCTTTCAAATAAAGAAAGAATCATCAAAATCAGTTTGCCTCAAAAAAAGTTCTGATGTAACAAACTGATAACTTCTCATCAAATCAATATTACCTTAAAGAATAACCTGCGGTGACAAACAGATAACTACTGGTCAGATCTTAATTAAACTCATATTTGACCATACGACAAGCACCAGCTTTCAATTAATGAAAGAATCATCAAAATCAGTTTGCCTAACAAAAAGTTCTGATGTAACAAGCTGATTACTACTCATCAAATCAATATCCTGCGGTGACAAACAGATAACTACCAGCCAGATCTTAATTAAACTCATATGGGACCACGTGACAAGCACTGTCTTTCAAATATAGGAACAATCAACAAAATCGGTTAACAGAGAAAAAAGTTTTGAGGTAGCAAACAGATAACTACTGGTCAAATATTGACCAAACTAATATGGGGCCACGTGCCAATCATCAGCTTTCAAATAAAGAAAGAGTCATCAAAATCAATTTGCCTTAAAAAAAAGATCTGATGTAACAAACTCATAACTTCTCATCAAATCAATATTTGACCACACGACGAGAACCAACTTTCAACTGAAGAAAGAATCATCAAAATTATTTTACCCTAAAAAAAAAAACCTGCGGTGACAAACAGGTAATTACTGGTCAGATCTTAATTAAACTCCTATGGAACCTTACGACAAGCACAAGCTTTCAAATATAGAAACAATCATCAAGACCGGTTCACAGAAAAAAAAGTTTTGAGGTAGCAAACAGATAACTACTGGTCAGATATTGACCAAACTAATATGGGGCTACGTGCCAAACACCAGCTTTCAACTAAAGAAAAAATCATCAAAATCAGTCTGCCTAAAAAAAAGTTGTGATGTAACAAACTAATACCTACTCATCAAATCAAAATTTGACCACACGACAAGCACCAGCTTTCAACTAAAGAAAGAATCATCAAAATTGATTTACCTTAAACAAATCCTGCGGCGACAAACAGATAACTACTAGTCAGTTCTTAATTAAACTCGTATGGGACCACATGCCAAGCACTAGCTTTCAAATAAAGAAACAATCATCAAAATCGGTTCAAGGAGAAAACAGTTTTGAGGTAGCAAACAGATAACTACTGGTCAGATATTGACCAAACTAATATGGGGCCACGTGCCTATCACCAGCTTTCAATTAAAGAAAGAGTCATCAAAATCAGTTTGCCTACAAAAAAGTTATGATGTAACAAACTGATAACTTATCATCAAATCAATATTTGACCACACGACAAGCACCAACTTTAACAAAAGAAAGAATCATCAAAATTAATTTACCTTAAAGAAAAACCTGTGGTGACAAACAGATAACTACTGGTTAGATCTTATTTAAACTCATATTTGAACACACGATAAGCACCAGCTTTCAATTAATGAAAGAATCATCAAAATCAATTTACCTTAAAGAATAACCTGCGGTGACAAACAGATAACTACTGGTCAGATCTTAATTAAACTCATATTTGACCACACGACAAGCACCAGCTTTCAATTAATGAAAGAATCATCAAAATCAGTTTGCCTAACAAAAAGTTCTGATGTAACAAGCTGATTACTACTCATCAAATCAATATCCTGCGGTGACAAACAGATAACTACCAGCCAGATCTTAATTAAACTCATATGGGACCACGTGACAAGCACTGTCTTTCAAATATTGGAACAATCAACAAAATCGGTTAACAGAGAAAAAAGTTTTGAGGTAGCAAACAGATAACTACTGGTCAAATATTGACCAAACTAATACGGGGCCACGTGCCAATCATCAGCTTTCAAATAAAGAAAGAGTCATCAAAATCAGTTTGCCTAAAAAAAAAGATCTGATGTAACAAACTCATAACTTCTCATCAAATCAATATTTGACCACACGACGAGAACCAACTTTCAACTGAAGAAAGAATCATCAAAATTATTTTACCCTAAAAAAAAAACCTGCGGTGACAAACAGGTAATTACTGGTAAGATCTTAAATAAACTCCTATGGAACCTTACGACAAGCACAAGCTTTCAAATATAGAAACAATCATCAAGATCGGTTCACAGAAAAAAAAGTTTTGAGGTAGCAAACAGATAACTACTGGTCAGATATTGACCAAACTAATATGGGGCTACGTGCCAAACACCAGCTTTCAACTAAAGAAAAAATCATCAAAATCAGTCTGCCTAAAAAAAAGTTGTGATGTAACAAACTAATACCTACTCATCAAATCAAAATTTGACCACACGACAAGCACCAGCTTTCAACTAAAGAAAGAATCATCAAAATTGATTTACCTTAAACAAATCCTGCGGCGACAAACAGATAACTACTAGTCAGTTCTTAATTAAACTCGTATGGGACCACATGCCAAGCACTAGCTTTCAAATAAAGAAACAATCATCAAAATCGGTTCAAGGAGAAAACAGTTTTGAGGTAGCAAACAGATAACTACTGGTCAGATATTGACCAAACTAATATGGGGCCACGTGC
Organism: Amiota communis; assembly: GCA_037043315.1. Classification (NCBI taxonomy): domain Eukaryota; kingdom Metazoa; phylum Arthropoda; class Insecta; order Diptera; family Drosophilidae; genus Amiota; species Amiota communis. The sequence continues at coordinate 49,196 of JBAMAV010001084.1, read as the reverse complement.
CTATCACCAGCTTTCAATTAAAGAAAGAGTCATCAAAATCAGTTTGCCTACAAAAAAGTTATGATGTAACAAACCGATAACTTATCATCAAATCAATATTTGACCACACTACAAGCACCAACTTTAACAAAAGAAAGAATCATCAAAATTAATTTACCTTAAAGAAAAACCTGTGGTGACAAACAGATAACTACTGGTCAGATCTTATTTAAACTCATATTTGAACACACGACGAGCACCAGCTTTCAATTAATGAAAGAATCATCAAAATCAGTTTGCCTAAAAAAAAGTTCTAATGTAACAAGCTGATTACTACTCATCAAATCAATATCCTGCGGTGACAAACAGATAACTACCAGCCAGATCTTAATTAAACTCATATGGGATCACGTGACAAGCACTGTCTTTCAAATATAGGAACAATCAACAAAATCGGTTAAGAGAGAAAAAAGTTTTGAGGTAGCAAACAGATAACTACTGGTCAAATATTGACCAAACTAATATGGGGCCACGTGCCAATCATCAGCTTTCAAATAAAGAAAGAGTCATCAAAATCAGTTTGCCTAAAAAAAGATCTGATGTAACAAACTCATAACTTCTCATCAAATCAATATTTGACCACACGACGAGAACCAACTTTCAACTGAAGAAAGAATCATCAATATTATTTTACCCTAAAAAAAAAACCTGCGGTGACAAACAGGTAATTACTGGTCAGATCTTAATTAAACTCCTATGGAACCTTACGACAAGCACAAGCTTTCAAATATCAAAATCGGTTCACAGAAAAAAAGTTTTGAGGTAGCAAACAGATAACTACTGGTCAGATATTGACCAAACTAATATGGGGCTACGTGCCAAACACCAGCTTTCAACTAAAGAAAGAATCATCAAAATCAGTCTGCCTAAAAAAAAGTTGTGATGTAACAAACTAATACCAACTCATCAAATCAAAATTTGACAACACGACAAGCACCAGCTTTCAACTAAAGGAAGAATCATCAAAATTGATTTACCTTAAACAAATCCTGCGGTGACAAACAGATAACTACTAGTCAGTTCTTAATTAAACTCGTATGGGACCACATGACAAGCACTAGCTTTCAAATAAAGAAACAATCATCAAAATCGGTTCAAGAAGAAAACAGTTTTGAGGTAGCAAACAGATAACTACTGGTCAGATATTGACCAAACTAATATGGGGCCACGTGCCAATCACCAGCTTTCAACTATAGAAAGAGTCATCAAAATCAGTTTGCCTACAAAAAAGTTATGATGTAACAAACTGATAACTTCTCATCAAATCAATATTTGACCACACGACAAGCACCAATTTTAACAAAAGAAAGAATCATCAAAATTAATTTACCTTAAAGAAAAACCTGTGGTGACAAACAGATAACTACTGGTCAGATCTAACTTAAACTCATATTTGACCACACGACAAGCACCAGCTGTCAATTAATGAAAGAATCATCAAAATCAGTTTACCTTAAAAAAAGTTCTGATGTAACAAGCTACTCATCAAATCAATATCCTTCGGTGACAAACAGATAACTACTAGTCAGATCTTAATTAAACTCATATGGGACCACGTGACAAGCACTGTCTTTCAAATATAGGATTAATCAATAAAATCGGTTAACAGAGAAAAAAGTTTTGTGTTAGCAAACAGATAACTACTGGTCTGATATTGATCAAGCTTGTATAGGCCACGTGCCAATCACCAGCTTTTAATTAAAGAAAGAGTCATCAAAATCAGTTTGCCTAAAAAAAAGATCTGATGTAACAAACTCATAACTTCTCATCAAATCAATAGTTGACCACACGACAAGCACCAACTTTCAACTAAAGAAAGAATCATCAAAATTAATTTACCCCTAAAAAAAAAACCTGCGAAGACAAACAGATAACAACTGGTCAGATCTTAATTAACCTCATGTAAGACCACACGATAAGCACCAGTTTTCAATTAATGAAAGAATCATCAAAATTTATTCACATAAAAAAGAACCCTGCGGTGACAAACAGATAACAACTGGTCAGATCTTAATTAAACTCATATATGACCACACGACAAGCAACAGATTTCAATTAAAGAATCATCAAAATTTATTCTTATAAAAAAAAACCCTGCGGTGACAAACAGCTAAGTACTGGTCAGATTTTAATTAAACTCATATGTGACCACGTGACAAGAACTTTCTTTCAAATAAAGAAATAATCATCAAAATCGGTTAACGGAGAAAAAAGTTTTGAGGTAGCAAACAGATAATTATTGGTCAGATATTGACCAAACTAATATGGGGCCACGTGCCGATCACCAGCTTTCAATTAAAGAAAGAATCATCAAAATCAGTTTGCCTAAAAAAAAGATCTGATGTAACAAACTCATAACTTCTCATCAAATCAATATTTGACCACACGACAAGCACCAACTTTCAACTAAAGAAAGAATCATCAAAATTAAATTACCTTAAAAAAAACCTGCGAAGACAAACAGATAAGAACTGGTCAGATCTTAATTAAACTCATATATGACCACACGACAAGCAACAGATTTCAATTAAAGAAAGAATCATCAAAAGTTATTCACAAAAAAAAAAACCTTGCGGTGACAAACAGCTAAGTACTGGTCAGTTCTTAATTAAATTCATATGTGACCACGTGACAAGAACTATCTTTCAAATAAAGAAACAATCATCAAAACGGAAAAAAAAGTTTTGAGGTAGCAAACAGATAACTATTGGTCAGATATTGACCAAACTAATATGGGGCCACGTGCCAATCACCAGCTTTCAATTAAAGAAAGAGTCATCAAAATCAGTTTGCCTACAAAAAAGTTATGATGTAACAAACTGATAACTTATCATCAAATCAATATTTGACCACACGACAAGCACCAACTTTAACAAAAGAAAGAATCATCAAAATTAATTTACCTTAAAGAAAAACCTGTGGTGACAAACAGATAACTACTGGTCAGATCTAATTTAAACTCATATTTGACCACACGACAAGCACCAGCTTTCAATTAATGAAAGAATCATCAAAATCAGTTTGCCTAAAAAAAAGTTCTAATGTAACAAGCTGATTACTACTCATCAAATCAATATCCTGCGGTGACAAACAGATAACTACCAGCCAGATCTTAATTAAACTCATATGGGATCACGTGACAAGCACTGTCTTTCAAATATTAGAACAATCAACAAAATCGGTTAACAGAGAAAAAAGTTTTGAGGTAGCAAACAGATAACTACTGGTCAAATATTGACCAAACTAATATGGGGCCACGTGCCAATCATCAGCTTTCAAATAAAGAAAGAGTCATCAAAATCAGTTTGCCTAAAAAAAAGATCTGATGTTACAAACTCATAACTTCTCATCAAATCAATATTTGACCACACGACGAGAACATACTTTCAACTGAAGAAAGAATCATCAATATTATTTTACCCTAAAAAAAAAACCTGCGGTGACAAACAGGTAATTACTGGTCAGATCTTAATTAAACTCCTATGGAATCTTACGACAAGCACAAGCTTTCAAATATCAAAATCGGTTCACAGAAAAAAAAGTTTTGAGGTAGCAAACAGATAACTACTGGTCAGATATTGACCAAACTAATATGGGGCCACGTGCCAATCACCAGCTTTCAACTAAAGAAAAAATCATCAAAATCAGTCTGCCTAAAAAAAAGTTGTGATGTAACAAACTAATACCAACTCATCAAATCAAAATTTGACCACACGACAAGCACCAGCTTTCAACTAAAGAAAGAATCATCAAAATTGATTTACCTTAAACAAATCCTGCGGCGACAAACAGATAACTACTAGTCAGTTCTTAATTAAACTCGTATGGGACCACATGCCAAGCACTAGCTTTCAAATAAAGAAACAATCATCAAAATCGGTTCAAGGAGAAAACAGTTTTGAGGTAGCAAACAGATAACTACTGGTCAGATATTGACCAAACTAATATGGGGCCACGTGCCTATCACCAGCTTTCAATTAAAGAAAGAGTCATCAAAATCAGTTTGCCTACAAAAAAGTTATGATGTAACAAACCGATAACTTATCATCAAATCAATATTTGACCACACTACAAGCACCAACTTTAACAAAAGAAAGAATCATCAAAATTAATTTACCTTAAAGAAAAACCTGTGGTGACAAACAGATAACTACTGGTCAGATCTTATTTAAACTCATATTTGAACACACGACAAGCACCAGCTTTCAATTAATGAAAGAATCATCAAAATCAGTTTGCCTAAAAAAAAGTTCTAATGTAACAAGCTGATTACTACTCATCAAATCAATATCCTGCGGTGACAAACAGATAACTACCAGCCAGATCTTAATTAAACTCATATGGAATCACGTGACAAGCACTGTCTTTCAAATATAGGAACAATCAACAAAATCGGTTAACAGAGAAAAAAGTTTTGAGGTAGCAAACAGATAACTACTGGTCAAATATTGACCAAACTAATATGGGGCCACGTGCCAATCATCAGCTTTCAAATTAAGAAAGAGTCATCAAAATCAGTTTGCCTAAAAAAAGATCTGATGTAACAAACTCATAACTTCTCATCAAATCAATATTTGACCACACGACGAGAACCAACTTTCAACTGAAGAAAGAATCATCAATATTATTTTACCCTAAAAAAAAAACCTGCGGTGACAAACAGGTAATTACTGGTCAGATCTTAATTAAACTCCTATGGAACCTTACGACAAGCACAAGCTTTCAAATATCAAAATCGGTTCACAGAAAAAAAGTTTTGAGGTAGCAAACAGATAACTACTGGTCAGATATTGACCAAACTAATATGGGGCTACGTGCCAAACACCAGCTTTCAACTAAAGAAAGAATCATCAAAATCAGTCTGCCTAAAAAAAAGTTGTGATGTAACAAACTAATACCAACTCATCAAATCAAAATTTGACAACACGACAAGCACCAGCTTTCAACTAAAGAAAGAATCATCAAAATTGATTTACCTTAAACAAATCCTGCGGTGACAAACAGATAACTACTAGTCAGTTCTTAATTAAACTCGTATGGGACCACATGACAAGCACTAGCTTTCAAATAAAGAAACAATCATCAAAATCGGTTCAAGAAGAAAACAGTTTTGAGGTAGCAAACAGATAACTACTGGTCAGATATTGACCAAACTAATATGGGGCCACGTGCCAATCACCAGCTTTCAACTATAGAAAGAGTCATCAAAATCAGTTTGCCTACAAAAAAGTTATGATGTAACAAACTGATAACTTCTCATCAAATCAATATTTGACCACACGACAAGCACCAATTTTAACAAAAGAAAGAATCATCAAAATTAATTTACCTTAAAGAAAAACCTGTGGTGACAAACAGATAACTACTGGTCAGATCTAACTTAAACTCATATTTGACCACACGACAAGCACCAGCTGTCAATTAATGAAAGAATCATCAAAATCAGTTTGCCTTAAAAAAAGTTCTGATGTAACAAGCTACTCATCAAATCAATATCCTTCGGTGACAAACAGATAACTACTAGTCAGATCTTAATTAAACTCATATGGGACCACGTGACAAGCACTGTCTTTCAAATATAGGATTAATCAATAAAATCGGTTAACAGAGAGAAAAGTTTTGTGTTAGCAAACAGATAACTACTGGTCTGATATTGATCAAGCTTGTATAGGCCACGTGCCAATCACCAGCTTTTAATTAAAGAAAGAGTCATCAAAATCAGTTTGCCTAAAAAAAAGATCTGATGTAACAAACTCATAACTTCTCATCAAATCAATAGTTGACCACACGACAAGCACCAACTTTCAACTAAAAAAAGAATCATCAAAATTAATTTACCCTTAAAAAAAAAACCTGCGAAGACAAACAGATAACAACTGGTCAGATCTTAATTAACCTCATGTAAGACCACACGATAAGCACCAGTTTTCAATTAATGAAAGAATCATCAAAATTTATTCACATAAAAAAAAACCCTGCGGTGACAAACAGATAACAACTGGTCAGATCTTAATTAAACTCATATATGACCACACGACAAGCAACAGATTTCAATTAAAGAATCATCAAAATTTATTCTTATAAAAAAAAACCCTGCGGTGACAAACAGCTAAGTACTGTTCAGTTCTTAATTAAACTAATATGGGGCCACGTGCCAATCACCAGCTTTCAACTAAAGAAAGAGTCATCAAAATCAGTTTGCCTAAAAAAAGATCTGATGTAACAAACTCATAACTTCTCATCAAATCAATATTTGACCACACGACAAGCACCAACTTTCAACTAAGGAAATAATCATCAAAATTAATTTACCTTAAAAAAAACCTGCGAAGACAAACAGATAACAACTGGTCAGATCTTAATTAAACTCATATATGACCACACGACAAGCAACAGATTTCAATTAAAGAATCATCAAAATTTATTCTTATAAAAAAAAAACCCTGCGGTGACAAACAGCTAAGTACTGGTCAGATTTTAATTAAACTCATATGTGACCACGTGACAAGAACTTTCTTTCAAATAAAGAAATAATCATCAAAATCGGTTAACGGAGAAAAAAGTTTTGAGGTAGCAAACAGATAATTATTGGTCAGATATTGACCAAACTAATATGGGGCCACGTGCCGATCACCAGCTTTCAATTAAAGAAAGAATCATCAAAATCAGTTTGCCTAAAAAAAAGATCTGATGTAACAAACTCATAACTTCTCATCAAATCAATATTTGACCACACGACAAGCACCAACTTTCAACTAAAGAAAGAATCATCAAAATTAAATTACCTTAAAAAAAACCTGCGAAGACAAACAGATAAGAACTGGTCAGATCTTAATTAAACTCATATATGACCACACGACAAGCAACAGATTTCAATTAAAGAAAGAATCATCAAAAGTTATTCACAAAAAAAAAAACCTTGCGGTGACAAACAGCTAAGTACTGGTCAGTTCTTAATTAAATTCATATGTGACCACGTGACAAGAACTATCTTTGAAATAAAGAAACAATCATCAAAACGGAAAAAAAAGTTTTGAGGTAGCAAACAGATAACTATTGGTCAGATATTGACCAAACTAATATGGGGCCACGTGCCAATCACCAGCTTTCAATTAAAGAAAGAGTCATCAAAATCAGTTTGCCTACAAAAAAGTTATGATGTAACAAACTGAAAACTTATCATCAAATCAATATTTGACCACACGACAAGCACCAACTTTAACAAAAGAAAGAATCATCAAAATTAATTTACCTTAAAGAAAAACCTGTGGTGACAAACAGATAACTACTGGTCAGATCTAATTTAAACTCATATTTGACCACACGACAAGCACCAGCTTTCAATTAATGAAAGAATCATCAAAATCAGTTTGCCTAAAAAAAAGTTCTAATGTAACAAGCTGATTACTACTCATCAAATCAATATCCTGCGGTGACAAACAGATAACTACCAGCCAGATCTTAATTAAACTCATATGGGATCACGTGACAAGCACTGTCTTTCAAATATTAGAACAATCAACAAAATCGGTTAACAGAGAAAAAAGTTTTGAGGTAGCAAACAGATAACTACTGGTCAAATATTGACCAAACTAATATGGGGCCACGTGCCAATCATCAGCTTTCAAATAAAGAAAGAGTCATCAAAATCAGTTTGCCTAAAAAAAAGATCTGATGTAACAAACTCATAACTTCTCATCAAATCAATATTTGACCACACGACGAGAACATACTTTCAACTGAAGAAAGAATCATCAATATTATTTTACCCTAAAAAAAAAACCTGCGGTGACAAACAGGTAATTACTGGTCAGATCTTAATTAAACTCCTATGGAATCTTACGACAAGCACAAGCTTTCAAATATCAAAATCGGTTCACAGAAAAAAAAGTTTTGAGGTAGCAAACAGATAACTAATGGTCAGATATTGACCAAACTAATATGGGGCCACGTGCCAATCACCAGCTTTCAACTATAGAAAGAGTCATCAAAATCAGTTTGCCTACAAAAAAGTTATGATGTAACAAACTGATAACTTCTCATCAAATCAATATTTGACCACACGACAAGCACCAATTTTAACAAAAGAAAGAATCATCAAAATTAATTTACCTTAAAGAAAAACCTGTGGTGACAAACAGATAACTACTGGTCAGATCTAACTTAAACTCATATTTGACCACACGACAAGCACCAGCTGTCAATTAATGAAAGAATCATCAAAATCAGTTTGCCTTAAAAAAAGTTCTGATGTAACAAGCTACTCATCAAATCAATATCCTTCGGTGACAAACAGATAACTACTAGTCAGATCTTAATTAAACTCATATGGGACCACGTGACAAGCACTGTCTTTCAAATATAGGATTAATCAATAAAATCGGTTAACAGAGAAAAAAGTTTTGTGTTAGCAAACAGATAACTACTGGTCTGATATTGATCAAGCTTGTATAGGCCACGTGCCAATCACCAGCTTTTAATTAAAGAAAGAGTCATCAAAATCAGTTTGCCTAAAAAAAAGATCTGATGTAACAAACTCATAACTTCTCATCAAATCAATAGTTGACCACACGACAAGCACCAACTTTCAACTAAAGAAAGAATCATCAAAATTAATTTACCCTTAAAAAAAAAACCTGCGAAGACAAACAGATAACAACTGGTCAGATCTTAATTAACCTCATGTAAGACCACACGATAAGCACCAGTTTTCAATTAATGAAAGAATCATCAAAATTTATTCACATAAAAAAAAACCCTGCGGTGACAAACAGATAACAACTGGTCAGATCTTAATTAAACTCATATATGACCACACGACAAGCAACAGATTTCAATTAAAGAATCATCAAAATTTATTCTTATAAAAAAAAACCCTGCGGTGACAAACAGCTAAGTACTGTTCAGTTCTTAATTAAACTAATATGGGGCCACGTGCCAATCACCAGCTTTCAACTAAAGAAAGAGTCATCAAAATCAGTTTGCCTAAAAAAAGATCTGATGTAACAAACTCATAACTTCTCATCAAATCAATATTTGACCACACGACAAGCACCAACTTTCAACTAAGGAAATAATCATCAAAATTAATTTACCTTAAAAAAAACCTGCGAAGACAAACAGATAACAACTGGTCAGATCTTAATTAAACTCATATATGACCACACGACAAGCAACAGATTTCAATTAAAGAATCATCAAAATTTATTCTTATAAAAAAAAACCCTGCGATGACAAACAGCTAAGTACTGGTCAGATTTTAATTAAACTCATATGTGACCACGTGACAAGAACTTTCTTTCAAATAAAGAAATAATCATCAAAATCGGTTAACGGAGAAAAAAGTTTTGAGGTAGCAAACAGATAATTATTGGTCAGATATTGACCAAACTAATATGGGGCCACGTGCCGATCACCAGCTTTCAATTAAAGAAAGAATCATCAAAATCAGTTTGCCTAAAAAAAAGATCTGATGTAACAAACTCAAACTTCTCATCAAATCAATACTTGACCACACGACAAGCACCAACTTTCAACTAAAGAAAGAATCATCAAAATTAAATTACCTTAAAAAAAACCTGCGAAGACAAACAGATAAGAACTGGTCAGATCTTAATTAAACTCATATATGACCACACGACAAGCAACAGATTTCAATTAAAGAAAGAATCATCAAAAGTTATTCACGAAAAAAAAAACCTTGCGGTGACAAACAGCTAAGTACTGGTCAGTTCTTAATTAAATTCATATGTGACCACGTGACAAGAACTATCTTTCAAATAAAGAAACAATCATCAAAACGGAAAAAAAAGTTTTGAGGTAGCAAACAGATAACTATTGGTCAGATATTGACAAGAACTATCTTTCAAATAAAGAAACAATCATCAAAACGGAAAAAAAAGTTTTGAGGTAGCAAACAGATAACTATTGGTCAGATATTGACCAAACTAATATGGGGCCACGTGCCAATCACCAGCTTTCAATTAAAGAAAGAGTCATCAAAATCAGTTTGCCTACAAAAAAGTTATGATGTAACAAACTGATAACTTATCATCAAATCAATATTTGACCACACGACAAGCACCAACTTTAACAAAAGAAAGAATCATCAAAATTAATTTACCTTAAAGAAAAACCTGTGGTGACAAACAGATAACTACTGGTCAGATCTAATTTAAACTCATATTTGACCACACGACAAGCACCAGCTTTCAATTAATGAAAGAATCATCAAAATCAGTTTGCCTAAAAAAAAGTTCTAATGTAACAAGCTGATTACTACTCATCAAATCAATATCCTGCGGTGACAAACAGATAACTACCAGCCAGATCTTAATTAAACTCATATGGGATCACGTGACAAGCACTGTCTTTCAAATATTAGAACAATCAACAAAATCGGTTAACAGAGAAAAAAGTTTTGAGGTAGCAAACAGATAACTACTGGTCAAATATTGACCAAACTAATATGGGGCCACGTGCCAATCATCAGCTTTCAAATAAAGAAAGAGTCATCAAAATCAGTTTGCCTAAAAAAAAGATCTGATGTAACAAACTCATAACTTCTCATCAAATCAATATTTGACCACACGACGAGAACATACTTTCAACTGAAGAAAGAATCATCAATATTATTTTACCCTAAAAAAAAAACCTGCGGTGACAAACAGGTAATTACTGGTCAGATCTTAATTAAACTCCTATGGAATCTTACGACAAGCACAAGCTTTCAAATATCAAAATCGGTTCACAGAAAAAAAAGTTTTGAGGTAGCAAACAGATAACTACTGGTCAGATATTGACCAAACTAATATGGGGCCACGTGCCAATCACCAGCTTTCAACTATAGAAAGAGTCATCAAAATCAGTTTGCCTACAAAAAAGTTATGATGTAACAAACTGATAACTTCTCATCAAATCAATATTTGACCACACGACAAGCACCAATTTTAACAAAAGAAAGAATCATCAAAATTAATTTACCTTAAAGAAAAACCTGTGGTGACAAACAGATAACTACTGGTCAGATCTAACTTAAACTCATATTTGACCACACGACAAGCACCAGCTGTCAATTAATGAAAGAATCATCAAAATCAGTTTGCCTTAAAAAAAGTTCTGATGTAACAAGCTACTCATCAAATCAATATCCTTCGGTGACAAACAGATAACTACTAGTCAGATCTTAATTAAACTCATATGGGACCACGTGACAAGCACTGTCTTTCAAATATAGGATTAATCAATAAAATCGGTTAACAGAGAGAAAAGTTTTGTGTTAGCAAACAGATAACTACTGGTCTGATATTGATCAAGCTTGTATAGGCCACGTGCCAATCACCAGCTTTTAATTAAAGAAAGAGTCATCAAAATCAGTTTGCCTAAAAAAAAGATCTGATGTAACAAACTCATAACTTCTCATCAAATCAATAGTTGACCACACGACAAGCACCAACTTTCAACTAAAGAAAGAATCATCAAAATTAATTTACCCTTAAAAAAAAAACCTGCGAAGACAAACAGATAACAACTGGTCAGATCTTAATTAACCTCATGTAAGACCACACGATAAGCACCAGTTTTCAATTAATGAAAGAATCATCAAAATTTATTCACATAAAAAAAAACCCTGCGGTGACAAACAGATAACAACTGGTCAGATCTTAATTAAACTCATATATGACCACACGACAAGCAACAGATTTCAATTAAAGAATCATCAAAATTTATTCTTATAAAAAAAAACCCTGCGGTGACAAACAGCTAAGTACTGTTCAGTTCTTAATTAAACTAATATGGGGCCACGTGCCAATCACCAGCTTTCAACTAAAGAAAGAGTCATCAAAATCAGTTTGCCTAAAAAAAGATCTGATGTAACAAACTCATAACTTCTCATCAAATCAATATTTGACCACACGACAAGCACCAACTTTCAACTAAGGAAATAATCATCAAAATTAATTTACCTTAAAAAAAACCTGCGAAGACAAACAGGTAACAACTGGTCCGATCTTAATTAAACTCATATATGACCACACGACAAGCAACAGATTTCAATTAAAGAATCATCAAAATTTATTCTTATAAAAAAAAACCCTGCGGTGACAAACAGCTAAGTACTGGTCAGATTTTAATTAAACTCATATGTGACCACGTGACAAGAACTTTCTTTCAAATAAAGAAATAATCATCAAAATCGGTTAACGGAGAAAAAAGTTTTGAGGTAACAATTAGATAACAACTGGTCAGATCTTAATTAACCTCATATAAGACCACACGATAAGCACCAGTTTTCCATTAATGAAAGAATCATCAAAATTTATTCACATAAAAAAAAACCCTGCGGTGACAAACAGATAAATACTGGTCAGTTCTTAATTAAAATCATATGGGACCACATGACAAGCATTAGCTTCCAAATTAAGAAACAATCATCAAAATCGGTTCAAGGAGAAAAAAGTTTTGAGGTAGCAATCAGATAACTATTGGTCAGATATTGACCAAACTAATATGGGGCCAGATGCCGATCACCAGCTTTCAATTAAAGAAAGAATCATCAAAATCAGTTCGCCTAAAAAAAAAATCTGATGTAACAAACTCATAACTTCTCATCAAATCAATATTTGACCACACGACAAGCACCAACTTTCAACTAAAGAAAGAATCATCAAAATTAAATTACCTTAAAAAAACCTGCGAAGACAAACAGATAACAACTGGTCAGATCTTAATTAACCTCATGTAAGACTACACGATAAGCACCAGCTTTCAATTAATGAAAGAATCAAAAAAATTTATTCACATACAAAAAAACCCTGCGGTGACAAACAGATAAATACTGGCCAGTTCTTAATTAAAATCATATGGGACCACATGACAAGCACTAGCTTTCAAATTAAGAAACAATCATCAAAATCGGTTCAAGGAGAAAACAGTTTTGAGGTAGCAAACAGATTACTACTGGTCAGATGTTGACCAAACTAATATGAGGCCACGTGCCAATCACCAGCTTTCAAATAAAGAAAGAGTCATCAAAATCAGTTTGCCTAAAAAAAGATCTGATGTAACAAACTCATAACTTCTCATCAAATCAATATTTGACCACACGACAAGCACCAACTTTCAACTAAGGAAATAACCATCAAAATTAATTTACCTTAAAAAAACCTGCGAAGACAAACAGATAACAACTGGTCAGATCTTATTTAAACTCATATATGACCACACGACAAGCAACAGATTTCAATTAAAGAATCATCAAAATTTATTCTTATAAAAAAAAACCCTGCGGTGACAAACAGCTAAGTACTGTTCAGTTCTTAATTAAACTAATATGGGGCCACGTGCCAATCACCAGCTTTTAATTAAAGAAAGAGTCATCAAAATCAGTTTGCCTAAAAAAAAGATCTGATGTAACAAACTCATAACTTCTCATCAAATCAATATTTGACCACACGACAAGCACCAACTTTCAACTAAGGAAATAACCATCAAAATTAATTTACCTTAAAAAAACCTGCGAAGACAAACAGATAACAACTGGTCAGATCTTATTTAAACTCATATATGACCACACGACAAGCAACAGATTTCAATTAAAGAATCATCAAAATTTATTCTTATAAAAAAAAACCCTGCGGTGACAAACAGCTAAGTACTGTTCAGTTCTTAATTAAACCAATATGGGGCCACGTGCCAATCACCAGCTTTCAACTAAAGAAAGAGTCATCAAAATCAGTTTGCCTAAAAAAAGATCTGATGTAACAAACTCATAACTTCTCATCAAATCAATATTTGACCACACGACAAGCACCAACTTTCAACTAAGGAAATAAACATCAAAATTAATTTACCTTAAAAAAAACCTGCGAAGACAAACAGATAACAACTGGTCAGATCTTAATTAAACTCATATATGACCACACGACAAGCAACAGATTTCAATTAAAGAAAGAATCATCAAAAGTTATTCACAAAAAAAAAAACCTTGCTAAGTACTGATCAGTTCTTAATTAAATTCATATGTGACCACGTGACAAGAACTATCTTTCAAATAAAGAAATAATCATCAAAATCGGTTCACGGAGAAAAAAGTTTTGAGGTAGCAAACAGATAACTATTGGTCAGATATTGACCAAACTAATATGGGGCCAGATGCCGATCACCAGCTTTCAATTAAAGAAAGAATCATCAAAATCAGTTCGCCTAAAAAAAAAATCTGATGTAACAAACTCATAACTTCTCATCAAATCAATATTTGACCACACGACAAGCACCAACTTTCAACTAAAGAAAGAATCATCAAAATTAAATTACCTTAAAAAAACCTGCGAAGACAAACAGATAACAACTGGTCAGATCTTAATTAACCTCATGTAAGACTACACGATAAGCACCAGCTTTCAATTAATGAAAGAATCAAAAAAATTTATTCACATACAAAAAAACCCTGCGGTGACAAACAGATAAGTACTGGCCAGTTCTTAATTAAAATCATATGGGACCACATGACAAGCACTAGCTTTCAAATTAAGAAACAATCATCAAAATCGGTTCAAGGAGAAAACAGTTTTGAGGTAGCAAACAGATTACTACTGGTCAGATGTTGACCAAACTAATATGAGGCCACGTGCCAATCACCAGCTTTCAAATAAAGAAAGAGTCATCAAAATCAGTTTGCCTAAAAAAAGATCTGATGTAACAAACTCATAACTTCTCATCAAATCAATATTTGACCACACGACAAGCACCAACTTTCAACTAAAGAAAGAATCATCAAAATTAAATTACCTTAAAAAAACCTGCGAAGACAAACAGATAAGAACTGGTCAGGTATTAATTAAACTCATATAAGACTACACGATAAGCACCAGCTTTCAATTAATGAAAGAATCAAAAAAATTTATTCACATACAAAAAAACCCTGCGGTGACAAACAGATAAATACTGGTCAGTTCTTAATTAAAATCATATGGGACCACATGACAAGCACTAGCTTTCAAATTAAGAAACAATCATCAAAATCGGTTCACGGAGAAAAAAGTTTTGATGTAGCAAGCAGATAACTACTGGTCAGATATTGACCAAACTAATACGGGGCCACGTGCCAATCACCAGCTTTCAACTAAAGAAACAGTCATCAAAATCAGTTCGCCTAAAAAAAAGTTCTGATGTAACAAACTGATAACTTCCCATCAAATCAATATTTGACCACACAACAAAGACCAACTTTTAACTAAAGAAAGAATCATCAAAATTAATTTACCTTAAAAATATCCTGCGGTCACAAACAGATAACTACTGGTCAGATCTTAATTAAACTCATATTTGACCACTCGACAAGCACCAGCTTTCAATTAATGAAAGAATCATCAAAATCAGTTCGCCTTTAAAAAATGTTCTGATGTGACAAACTGATAACTTCCCATCAAATCAATATTTGACCACACGACATGCACCAGCTTTCAACTAAAGAAAGAATCAGCAAATTGGTTCACGTAGAAAAAAGTTTTGAGGTAACAAACAAACAGTTACTATTCAGATCTTGATCAAACTAATATGGGGCCACGTGCCAATCACCAGCTTTCAATTAAAGAACAAATCATCAAAATCAGTTTACCTTAAAAAAAGTTCTGATGTAACAAACTGTTAACTACTCATCAAATTAATATTTGACCACACGACAAGCACCAGCATTCAACTAAAGAAAGAATCATCAAAATTAATTTACCTAAAAACATCCTGCGGTGACAAACAGATTAGTATTAATCCGATCTTAATTAAGCTCATATGAGACAGCATGACAAGTGCTAGCTTTCCAATAAAGAAACAATCATCAAAATCGGTTCACGTAGAAAAAAGTTTTGAGGTAAAAAACAAATAACTACTAGTCAGATCTTGATCAAACTAATATGGGGCCACGTGCCAATCAACAGCTTTCATCTTAAGAAAGAATAATCAAAATCAGTTAACCTAAAAAATAGTTCTAAAATAACAAACTGATAACTACTCATCAAATCAATATTTGACCACACGACATGCACCAGCTTTCAACTAAAAAAAGAATCACCAAATCGGTTCACGTAGAAAAAAGTTTTGAGGTAACAAACAAACAGCTACTATTCAGATCTTGATCAAACTAATATGGGGCCACGTGCCAAACACCAGCATTCATCTAAAGAAAGAATCATCAAAATCAGTTTACCTTAAAAAAAGTTCTAAGGTAACAAACTGATAACTACTCATCAAATCAATATTTGACCACACGACATGCACCAGCTTTCAACTAAAGAAAGAATCAGCAAATTGGTTCACGTAGAAAAAAGTTTTGAGGTAACAAACAAACAGTTACTATTCAGATCTTGATCAAACTAATATGGGGCCACGTGCCAATCACCAGCTTTCAATTAAAGAACAAATCATCAAAATCAGTTTACCTTAAAAAAAGTTCTGATGTAACAAACTGTTAACTACTCATCAAATTAATATTTGACCACACGACAAGCACCAGCATTCAACTAAAGAAAGAATCATCAAAATTAATTTACCTAAAAACATCCTGCGGTGACAAACAGATTAGTACTAATCCGATCTTAATTAAGCTCATATGAGACAGCATGACAAGTGCTAGCTTTCCAATAAAGAAACAATCATCAAAATCGGTTCACGTAGAAAAAAGTTTTGAGGTAAAAAACAAATAACTACTAGTCAGATCTTGATCAAACTAATATGGAGCCACGTGCCAATCAACAGCTTTCATCTTAAGAAAGAATAATCAAAATCAGTTAACCTTAAAAATAGTTCTAAAATAACAAACTGATAACTACTCATCAAATCAATATTTGACCACACGACATGCACCAGCTTTCAACTAAAAAAAGAATCACCAAATCGGTTCACGTAGAAAAAAGTTTTGAGGTAACAAACAAACAGCTACTATTCAGATCTTGATCAAACTAATATGGGGCCACGTGCCAAACACCAGCATTCATCTAAAGAAAGAATCATCAAAATTAATTTACCTAAAAACATCCTGCGGTGACAAACAGATTAGTACTAATCAGATCTTAATTAAGCTCATATGGGACAGCATGACAAGCACTAGCTTTCCAATAAAGAAACAATCATCAAAATCGTTTCTCGGAGAAAATAGTTTTGAGGTAAAAAACAGATAACTACTGGTCAGATATTGACCAAACTAATATGGGGCCACTTGCCAATCACCAGCTTTCAACTAAAGAAACAGTCATCAAAATCAGTTCGCCTAAAAAAAAGTTCTGATGTAACAAACTGATAACTTCCCATCAAATCAATATTTGACCACACAACAAAGACCAACTTTTAACTAAAGAAAGAATCATCAAAATTAATTTACCTTAAAAATATCCTGCGGTGACAAACAGATAACTACTGGTCAGATCTTAATTAAACTCATATTTGACCACTCGACAAGCACCAGCTTTCAATTAATGAAAGAATCATCAAAATCAGTTCGCCTTTAAAAAATGTTCTGATGTGACAAACTGATAACTTCCCATCAAATCAATATTTGACCACACGACAAGCACCAACTTTCAACTAAAGAAAGAATCATCAAAATTAATTTACCTTAAAAAAACCTACGGTGACAAACAGATACCTACTGGTCAGATCTTAATTAAACTCATATGGGACCACATGACATGCACTAGCTTTCAAATAAAGAAACAATCATCAAAATCGGTTCACGTAGAAAAAAGTTTTGAGGTAAAAAACAAATAACTACCAGTCAGATCTTGATCAAACTAATATGGGGCTACGTGATAATCAACAGCTTTCATCTAAAGAAAGAATAATCAAAATCAGTTAACCTTAAAAAAAGTTCTAAGGTAACAAACTGATAACTACTCATCAAATCAATATTTGACCACACGACAAGCACCAGCATTCAACTAAAGAAAGAATCATCAAAATTAATTTACCTAAAAACATCCTGCGGTGACAAACAGATTAGTACTAATCAGATCGTAATTAAGCTCATATGGGACAGCATGGCAAGTGCTAGCTTTCCAATAAAGAAACAATCATCAAAATCGGTTCACGTAGAAAAAAGTTTTGAGGTAAAAAACAAATAACTACTAGTCAGATCTTGATCAAACTAATATGGGGCCACGTGCCAATCAACAGCTTTCATCTTAAGAAAGAATAATCAAAATCAGTTAACCTTAAATTAGTTCTAAAATAACAAACTGATAACTACTCATCAAATCAATATTTGACCACACGACATGCACCAGCTTTCAACTAAAAAAAGAATCACCAAATCGGTTCACGTAGAAAAAAGTTTTGAGTTAACAAACAAACAGCTACTATTCAGATCTTGATCAAACTAATATGGGGCCACGTGCCAAACACCAGCATTCATCTAAAGAAAGAATAATCAAAATTAGTAAACCAAAAAAAAAAGTTCTAAAGTAACAAACTGAGAACTACTCATCAAATCAATATTTGACCACACGACAAGCACCAGCATTCAACTAAAGAAAGAATCATCAAAATTAATTTACCTAAAAACATCCTGCGGTGACAAACAGATTAGTACTAATCAGATCTTAATTAAGCTCATATGGGACAGCATGACAAGTGCAAGCTTTCCAATAAAGAAACAATCATCAAAATTAGTTTACCTACTAAAAAACAAAGCATTGAACTAACGAAAGAATCATCAAAATTAATTTACCTTAAAAAGATCCTGCGGTGACAAACAAATAACTACTGGTAAAACCTTGATCAAACTAATATGGGGCCACGTGCCAATCACCAGCTTTCAATTAAATAACAAATCATCAAAATCAGTTTACCTTAAAAAAAGTTCTGTTGTAACAAACTGTTAACTACTCTTCAAATTAATATTTGACCACACGACAAGCACCAGCATTCAACAAAAGAAAGAATCATCAAAATAATTTTACCCAAAAAAAATCCTGCGGCGACAAACAGATGAGTCTTAATCAGATCTTAATTAAACTCATATGGGACCACATGACAAGCACTAGCTTTCAGCCAAAGAAGCAATCATCACAATCGGTTAACGTAGAAAACAGTTTTAAGGTAAAAAACAAATAACTACTGGTCAGATCTTGATGAAACTAATATGGGGCCACGTGCCAATCACCAGCTTTCAATTAAGGAACAAATCGTCAAAATCAGTTTACCTAAAAAAAATCGG
The DNA here is from genome assembly GCA_037043315.1 of Amiota communis. NCBI lineage: Eukaryota > Metazoa > Arthropoda > Insecta > Diptera > Drosophilidae > Amiota > Amiota communis. Next base: position 29,950 of record JBAMAV010001084.1, on the reverse strand, counting down.
ATGTAACAAACTGATAACTACTCATCAAATCAATATTTGATAACACAACAAGCACCAGCTTTTTAATATAAAAATATTCACGATAATCGATTTACCTAGTAAAAAGTTATTAGGCAACAAAACAGATAACTACTGTTCCGATCTTGATAAAATTTATGTGGAACTACATGACAAGCACTAGCTTTCAAACAAAGGAGGAATCGTCGTAATAAATTCATATAGAAAAATATCCTGCGGTGACAAACGGTTAACTTCTTGTCAGATCTTAATTAAATTCATATGGGACCACACAACAAGCACCAGCTTTCAACTGAATAAAGAATCATCAAAATTAATTTACCTAAAAAAAATCCTGCGGTGACAAACAAATATGTACTGATCAGATCGTAATTAAACTCATATTTGACCACACGAAAAGCACCAGCTTTCAAATAAAAACAGAATCACGAAAATCGATTCGCCTAGCAAAAAATTTTAAGTTAACAAACAGATAACTACGTGTCGGATATTGATCAAACTAATATGGGGCCACGTGCCAATCACCAGCTTTCAATTAAAGAACAAATCATCAAAATCAGTTTACCTTAAAAAAAGTTCTGATGTAACAAACTGATATTTACTCATCAAATCAATATTTGATAGCACAACAACCACCAGCTTTTTAATATGAAAAGATTCACGACAATCGATTCACCTAGTAAAAAGTTATGAGGCAACAAAACAGATAACTACTGTTCCGATCTTGATCAAATTTATGTGGAACTACATGCCAAGCACCAGCTTTCAAACAAAGAAGGAATCGTCATAATAAATTCACATAGAAAAATATCCTGCGGTGACAAACAAATAACTACTGGTAAAACATTGATCAAACTAATATGGGGCCACGTGCCAATCACCAGCCTTCAACTAAAGAAAGAATCATCAAAATCAGTTATCCTAAAAAAAAAGTTGTATGTAACAAATTGCTAACTACACATCAAACCAATATTTGACCACACGACATGCACCAGCTTTCAACTAAAGAAAGAATCACCAAAACGGTTCACGTAGAAAAAAGTTTTGAGGTAACAAACAAATAACTACTGGTCAGATCTTGATCAAACTAACATGGGGCCACGAGCCAATTGCTAGCTTTCAATTAAAGAAAGAAGAGTCAACAGATACTTTAATCTTAATCTTAATTAAACTCATATTTGACCACATAACAAGCACCAGCTTTCAACTAGAGAAAGAATCATCAAAATTAATTTACCTAAAAACATCCTGCGGTGACAAACAGATTATTACTAAACTCATCTTAATGAAACTCATATGGGATCGCATGACAAGCGCTAGCTTTCCAATAAAGAAAAAATCATCAAAATCGGTTCACGGAGAAAAAAGTTTTAAGGTAACAAACAAATAACTACTGGACAGATCTTGATCAAACTAATATGGGGCCACGAGCCAATTACTAGCTTTCAATTAAAGAAAGAAGAATCAACAGATACCTTAATCTTAATCCTAATTAAACTCATATTTGACCACATAACAAGCACCAACTTTCAACTAAAGAAAGAATCACCAAATCGGTTCACGGAGAAAAAAGGTTTGAGGTAACAAACAAATAACTACTAGACAGATCTTGATCAAACTAATATGGGGCCACGAGCCAATTACCAGCTTTCAATTAATGAAAGAATCATGAAAATCAGTTCGCCTAAAAAAAAGTTCTGATGTAACAAACTGATAACTTCCCATCAAATCAATATTTGACCACACGACAAGCACCAACTTTCAACTAAAGAAAGAATCATCAAAATTAATTAACCTTAAAAAAAACCTACGGTGACAAACAGATACCTACTGGTCAGATCTTAATTAAACTCATATTTGACCACACGAAAAGCACTAGCTTTCAAATAAAAACAGAATCACGAAAATCGATTCGCCTAGCAAAAAATTTTAAGGTAACAAACAGATAACTACGTGTCGGATATTGATCAAACTAATATGGGGCCACGTGCCAATCACCAGCTTTCAATTAAAGAACAAATCATCAAAATCAGTTTTACTAAAAAAAAGTTCTGATGTAACAAACTGATATTTACTCATCAAATCAATATTTGATAGCACAACAACCACCAGCTTTTTAATATGAAAAGATTCACGACAATCGATTCACCTAGTAAAAAGTTATGAGGCAACAAAACAGATAACTACTGTTCCGATCTTGATCAAATTTATGTGGAACTACATGCCAAGCACCAGCTTTCAAACAAAGAAGGAATCGTCATAATAAATTCACATAGAAAAATATCCTGCGGTGACAAACGGATAACTTCTAGTCAGATCTTAATTAAATTCATATGGGACCACATGACAAGCACTAGCTTTCAACTAAAGAAAGAATCATCAAAATTATTTTACCTACTAAAAAACAAAGCATTGAACTAACGAAAGAATCATCAAATTTAATTTACCTTAAAAAGATCCTGCGGTGACAAACAAATAACTACTGGTAAAACATTGATCAAACTAATATGGGGCCACGTGCCAAACACCAGCCTTCAACTAAAGAAAGAATCATCAAAATCAGTTATCCTAAAAAAAAAGTTGTATGTAACAAATTGCTAACTACACATCAAACCAATATTTGACCACACGACATGCACCAGCTTTCAACTAAAGAAAGAATCACCAAATCGGTTCACGTAGAAAAAAGTTTTGAGGTAACAAACAAATAACTACTGGTCAGATCTTGATCAAACTAACATGGGGCCACGAGCCAATTGCTAGCTTTCAATTAAAGAAAGAAGAGTCAACAGATACTTTAATCTTAATCTTAATTAAACTCATATTTGACCACATAACAAGCACCAGCTTTCAACTAGAGAAAGAATCATCAATATTAATTTACCCTAAAAAAAAAACCTGCGGTGACAAACAGATAACTACTGGTCAGATCTTAATTTAACTCATATTTGACCACACGACAAGCACCAGCTTTCAATTAATGAAAGCAACATCAAAATCAGTTTTCCTAAAAAAAAGTTCTGATGTAACAAGCTGATTACTACTCATCAAATCAATATCCTGCGGTGACAAACGGATAACTTCTAGTCAGATCTTAATTAAATTCATATGGGGCCACATGACAAGCACTAGCTTTCAACTAAAGAAAGAATCATCAAAATTATTTTACCTACTAAAAAACAAAGCATTGAACTAACGAAAGAATCATCAAATTTAATTTACCTTAAAAAGATCCTGCGGTGACAAACAAATAACTACTGGTAAAACATTGATCAAACTAATATGGGGCCACGTGCCAATCACCAGCCTTCAACTAAAGAAAGAATCATCAAAACCAGTTATCCTAAAAAAAAAGTTGTATGTAACAAATTGCTAACTACACATCAAACCAATATTTGACCACACGACATGCACCAGCTTTCAACTGAAGAAAGAATCACCAAATCGGTTCACGTAGAAAAAAGTTTTGAGGTAACAAACAAATAACTACTGGTCAGATCTTGATCAAACTAACATGGGGCCACGAGCCAATTGCTAGCTTTCAATTAAAGAAAGAAGAGTCAACAGATACTTTAAACTTAATCTTAATTAAACACATATTTGACCACATAACAAGCACCAGCTTTCAACTAGAGAAAGAATCATCAAAATTAATTTACCCTAAAAAAAAAACCTGCGGTGACAAACAGATAACTACTGGTCAGATCTTAATTTAACTCATATTTGACCACACGACAAGCACCAGCTTTCAATTAATGAAAGCATCATCAAAATCAGTTTTCCTAAAAAAAAGTTCTGATGTAACAAGCTGATTACTACTCATCAAATCAATATCCTGCGGTGACAAACGGATAACTTCTAGTCAAATCTTAATTAAATTCATATGGGGCCACATGACAAGCACTAGCTTTCAACTAAAGAAAGAATCATCAAAATTATTTTACCTACTTAAAAACAAAGCATTGAACTAACGAAAGAATCATCAAATTTAATTTACCTTAAAAAGATCCTGCGGTGACAAACAAATAACTACTGGTAAAACATTGATCAAACTAATATAAGGCCACGTGCCAATCACCAGCCTTCAACTAAAGAAAGAATCATCAAAATCAGTTATCCTAAAAAAAAAGTTGTATGTAACAAATTGCTAACTACACATCAAACCAATATTTGACCACACGACAAGCACCAGCTTTCAACTAAAGAAAAAATCATCAAAATCGGTTCACGGAGAAAAAAGTTTTGAGGTAACAAACAAATAACTACTGGACAGATCTTGATCAAACTAATATGGGGCCACGAGCCAATTACCAGCTTTCAATTAAAGAAAGAAGAATCATCAGATACCTTAATCTTAATCTTAATTAAACTCATATTTGACCACATAACAAGCACCAACTTTCAACTAAAGAAAGAATCACCAAATCGGTTCACGGAGAAAAAAGGTTTGAGGTAACAAACAAATAACTACTAGACAGATCTTGATCAAACTAATATGGGGCCACGAGCCAATTACCAGCTTTCAATTAATGAAAGAATCATCAAAATCAGTTCGCCTAAAAAAAAGTTCTGATGTAACAAACTGATAACTTCCCATCAAATCAATATTTGACCACACGACAAGCACCAACTTTCAACTAAAGAAAGAATCATCAAAATTAATTAACCTTCAAAAAAACCTGCGGTGACAAACAGATACCTACTGGTCAGATCTTAATTAAACTCATATTTGACCACACGAAAAGCACTAGCTTTCAAATAAAAACAGAATCACGAAAATCAAATCGCCTAGCAAAAAATTTTAAGGTAACAAACAGATAACTACGTGTCGGATATTGATTAAACTAATATGGGGCCACGTGCCAATCACCAGCTTTCAATTAAAGAACAAATCATCAAAATCAGTTTTACTAAAAAAAAATTCTGATGTAACAAACTGATATTTACTCATCAAATCAATATTTGATAGCACAACAACCACCAGCTTTTTAATATGAAAAGATTCACGACAATCGATTCACCTAGTAAAAAGTTATGAGGCAACAAAACAGATAACTACTGTTCCGATCTTGATCAAATTTATGTGGAACTACATGCCAAGCACCAGCTTTCAAACAAAGAAGGAATCGTCATAATAAATTCACATAGAAAAATATCCTGCGGTGACAAACGGATAACTTCTAGTCAGATCTTAATTAAATTCATATGGAACCACATGACAAGCACTAGCTTTCAACTAAAGAAAGAATCATCAAAATTATTTTACCTACTAAAAAACAAAGCATTGAACTAACGAAAGAATCATCAAATTTAATTTACCTTAAAAAGATCCTGCGGTGACAAACAAATAACTACTGGTAAAACATTGATCAAACTAATATGGGGCCACGTGCCAATCACCAGCCTTCAACTAAAGAAAGAATCATCAAAATCAGTTATCCTAAAAAAAAAGTTGTATGTAACAAATTGCTAACTACACATCAAACCAATATTTGAGCACACGACATGCACCAGCTTTCAACTAAAGAAAGAATCACCAAATCGGTTCACGTAGAAAAAAGTTTTGAGGTAACAAACAAATAACTACTGGTCAGATCTTGATCAAACTAACATGGGGCCACGAGCCAATTGCTAGCTTTCAATTAAAGAAAGAAGAGTCAACAGATACTTTAATCTTAATCTTAATTAAACTCATATTTGACCACATAACAAGCACCAGCTTTCAACTAGAGAAAGAATCATCAATATTAATTTACCCTAAAAAAAAAACCTGCGGTGACAAACAGATAACTACTGGTCAGATCTTAATTTAACTCATATTTGACCACACGACAAGCACCAGCTTTCAATTAATGAAAGCATCATCAAAATCAGTTTTCCTAAAAAAAAGTTCTGATGTAACAAGCTGATTACTACTCATCAAATCAATATCCTGCGGTGACAAACGGATAACTTCTAGTCAGATCTTAATTAAATTCATATGGGGCCACATGACAAGCACTAGCTTTCAACTAAAGAAAGAATCATCAAAATTATTTTACATACTAAAAAACAAAGCATTGAACTAACGAAAGAATCATCAAATTTAATTTACCTTAAAAAGATCCTGCGGTGACAAACAAATAACTACTGGTAAAACATTGATCAAACTAATATGGGGCCACGTGCCAATCACCAGCCTTCAACTAAAGAAAGAATCATCAAAATCAGTTATCCTAAAAAAAAAATTGTATGTAACAAATTGCTAACTACACATCAAACCAATATTTGACCACACGACAAGCACCAGCTTTCAACTAAAGAAAAAATCATCAAAATCGGTTCACGGAGAAAAAAGTTTTGAGGTAACAAACAAATAACTACTGGACAGATCTTGATCAAACTAATATGGGGCCACGAGCCAATTACCAGCTTTCAATTAAAGAAAGAAGAATCATCAGATACCTTAATCTTAATCTTAACTAAACTCATATTTGACCACATAACAAGCACCAACTTTCAACTAAAGAAAGAATCACCAAATCGGTTCACGGAGAAAAAAGGTTTGAGGTAACAAACAAATAACTACTAGACAGATCTTGATCAAACTAATATGGGGCCACGAGCCAATTACCAGCTTTCAATTAATGAAAGAATCATCAAAATCAGTTCGCCTAAAAAAAAGTTCTGATGTAACAAACTGATAACTTCCCATCAAATCAATATTTGACCACACGACAAGCACCAACTTTCAACTAAAGAAAGAATCATCAAAATTAATTAACCTTCAAAAAAACCTACGGTGACAAACAGATACCTACTGGTCAGATCATAATTAAACTCATATGGGACCACATGACATGCACTAGCTTTCAAATAAAGAAACAATCATCAAAATCGGTTCACGTAGAAAAAAGTTTTGAGGTAAAAAACAAATAACTACCAGTCAGATCTTGATCAAACTAATATGGGGCTACGTGCCAATCAACAGCTTTCATCTAATGAAAGAATAATCAAAATCAGTTAACCTTAAAAAAAGTTCTAAGGTAACAAACTGATAGCTACTCATCAAATCAATATTTGACCACACGACATGCACCAGCTTTCAACTAAAGAAAGAATCAGCAAATCGGTTCACGTAGAAAAGAGTTTTGAGGTAACAAACAAACAGCTACTATTCAGATCTTGATCAAACTAATATGGGGCCACGTGCCAAACACCAGCATTCAACTAAAGAAAGAATCATCAAAATTAATTTACCTAAAAACATCCTGCGGTGACAAACAGATTAGTACTAATCAGATCTTCATTAAGCTCATATGGGACAGCATGACAAGCACTAGCTTTCCAATAAAGAAACAATCATCAAAATCGGTTCACGGAGAAAATAGTTTTGAGGTAAAAAAGAAATAACTACTGGTCAGATATTGATCAAACTAACATGGGGCCACGAGCCAATCAACAGCTTTCAACTAAAGAAAGAATAATCAAAATTAGTAAACCAAAAAAAAAAGTTCTAAAGTAACAAACTGATAACTACTCATCAAATCAATATTTGACCACACGACATGCACCAGCTTTCAACTAAAGAAAGAATCACCAAATCGGTTCACGTAGAAAAAACTTTTGAGGTAACAAACAAACAGCTACTATTCAGATCTTGATCAAACTAATATGGGGCCACGTGCCAATCACCAGCTTTCAATTAAATAACAAATCATCAAAATCAGTTTACCTTAAAAAAAGTTCTGATGTAACAAACTGTTAACAACTCATCAAATTAATATTTGACCACACGACAAGCACCAGCATTCAACTAAAGAAAGAATCATCAAAATAATTTTACCCAAAAAAAATCCTGCGGTGACAAACAAATATGTACTGGTCAGATCTTAATTAAACTCATATGGGACCACATGACAAGCACTAGCTTTCAGACAAATAAGCAATCATCACAATCGGTTTACGTAGAAAACAGTTTTAAGGTAAAAAACAAATAACTACTGGTCAGATCTTGATGAAACTAATATGGGGCCACGTGCCAATCACCAGCTTTCAATTAAGGAACAAATCGTCAAAATCAGTTTACCTAAAAAAAAGTTCGGATGTAACAAACTGATAACTACTCATCAAATCAATATTTGATAACACAACAAGCACCAGCTTTTTAATATAAAAAGATTCACGACAATCGATTTACCTAGTAAAAAGTTATGAGGCAACAAACAGATAACTACTGTTCCGATCTTGATCAAATTTATGTGGAACAACATGACAAGCACCAGCTTTCAAACAAAGGAGGAATCGTCGTAATAAATTCACATAGAAAAATATCCTGCGGTGACAAACGGATAACTTCTAGTCAGATCTTAATTAAATTCATATGGGACCACATAACAAGCACCAGCGTTCAACTAAAGAAAGAATCATCCAAATTAATTTACCTAAAAACATCCTGCTGTGACAAACAGATTATTACTAAACACATTTTAATGAAATTCATATGGGACCGCATGATAAGCGCTAGCTTTCCAATAAAGAAAAAATCATCAAAATCTGAGAAAAAAGTTTTGAGGTAACAAACAAATAACTACTGGACAGATCTTGATCAAACTTATATGGGGCCACGAGCCAATTACCAGCTTTCAATTAAAGAAAGAAGAATCAACAGATACCTTAATCTTAATTCAACTCATATTTGACCACATAACAAGCACCAGCTTTCAACTAAAGAAAGAATCATCAAAATTAATTTACCTAAAGACATCCTGCGGTGACAAAAGACCGCATGGCAAGCGCTAGCTTTCCAATAAAGAATCAATCATCAAAATCGGTTCACGGAGAAAAAAGTTTTGAGGCAAATAACAAATAACTACTGGTCAGTTCTTGATCAAGCTAATATGGGGCCACCTGCCAATCACCAGCTTTCAATTAAAGAACAAATCATCAAAATCAGTTTACCTAAAAAAAAGTTAATTAATTTACCTAAAAAAGATCCTGCGGTGACAAACAAATAACTTCTGGTAAAATGTTGATCAAACTAATATGGGGCCACGAGCCAATTACCAGCTTTCAATTAAAGAAAGAAGAATCAACAGACACCTTAATCTTAATGTTAATTAAACTCATATTTGACCACACGACAAGCACCAGCATTCAACTAACGAAAGAATCATCAAAATTAATTTACCTAAAAAAGATCCTGCGGTGACAAACAAATAACTACTGGTAAAATGTTGATCAAACTAATATGGGGCCACGAGCCAATTACCAGCTTTCAATTAAAGTAAGAAGAATCAACAGATACCTTAATCTTAATCTTAATTAAACTCATATTTGACCACATAACAAGCACCAGCTTTCAACTAAAGAAAGAATCATCAAAATTAATTTACCTAAAAACATCCTGCGGTGACAAACAGATTATTACTAAACACATCTTAATTAAACTCATAGGGACCGCATGGCAAGCGCTAGCTTTCCAATAAAGAATCAATCATCAAAATCGGTTCACGGAGAAAAACGTTTTGAGGTAAAAAACAAATAACTACTGGTCAGATCTTGATCAAACTAACATGGGGCCACGAGCCAATCACCAGCTTTCAATTAAAGAACAAATCATCAAAATCAGTTTACCTAAAAAAAAGTTCTGATGTAACAAACTGATAACTACTTATCAAATCAATATTTGATAACACAACAAGCGCCAGCTTTTTAATATAAAAAGATTAACGATAATCGATTCACGAAGTAAAAAGTTATGAGGCAACAAAACAGATAACTACTGTTCCGATCTTGATCAAATTTATGTGGAACTACATGACAAGCACCAGCTTTCAAACAAAGAAGGAATCGTCATAATAAATTCACATAGAAAAATATCCTGCGGTGACAAACGGATAACTTCTAGTCAGATCTTAATTAAATTCATATGGGACCACATGACAAGCACTAGCTTTCAACTAAAGAAAGAATCATCAAAATTATTTTACCTACTAAAATACAAAGCATTGAACTAACGAAAGAATCATCAAATTTAATTTAACTTAAAAAGATCCTGCGGTGACAAAAAGATTATTACTAAACACATCTTAATTAAACTCATATGGGACCGCATGACAAGCGCTAGCTTTCCAATTAAGAAAAAATCATCAAAATCGGTTCACGGAGAAAAACGTTTTGAGGTAAAAAACAAATTACTACTGGTCAGATCTTGATCAAACTAACATGGGGCCACGAGCCAATCACCAGCTTTCAATTAAAGAACAAATCATCAATATCAGTTTACCTAAAAAAAAGTTCTGATGTAACAAACTGATAACTACTTATCAAATCAATATTTGATAACACAACAAGCGCCAGCTTTTTAATATAAAAAGATTAACGATAATCGATTCACGAAGTAAAAAGTTATGAGGCAACAAAACAGATAACTACTGTTCCGATCTTGATCAAATTTATGTGGAACTACATGACAAGCACCAGCTTTCAAACAAAGAAGGAATCGTCATAATAAATTCACATAGAAAAACATCCTGCGGTGACAAACAGATTATTACTAAACACATCTTAATTAAACTCATAGGGACCGCATGGCAAGCGCTAGCTTTCCAATAAAGAATCAATCATCAAAATCGGTTCACGTAGAAAAAAGTTTTGAGGTAAAAAACAAATAACTACTGGACAGATCTTGATCAAACTAATATGGGGCCACGTGCCAATCACCAGCCTTCAACTAAAGAAAGAATCATCAAAATCAGTTATCCTAAAAAAAAGTTGTATGTAACAAATTGCTAACTACACATCAAACCAATATTTGACCACACGACTTGCACCAGCTTTCAACTAAAGAAAGAATCACCAAATCGGTTCACGTAGAAAAAAGTTTTGAGGTAACAAACAAATAACTACTGGTCAGATCTTGATCAAACTAACATGGGGCCACGAGCCAATTGCTAGCTTTCAATTAAAGAAAGAAGAGTCAACAGATACTTTAATCTTAATCTTAATTAAACTCATATTTGACCACATAACAAGCACCAGCTTTCAACTAGAGAAAGAATCATCAAAATTAATTTACCTAAAAACATCCTGCGGTGACAAACAGATTATTACTAAACTCATCTTAATGAAACTCATATGGGATCGCATGACAAGCACTAGCTTCCCAATAAAGAAAAAATCATCAAAATCGGTTCACGGAGAAAAAAGTTTTGAGGTAACAAACAAATAACTACTGGACAGATCTTGATCAAACTAATATGGGGCCACGACCCAATTACCAGCTTTCAATTAAAGAAAGAAGAAGCAACAGATACCTTAATCTTAATCCTAATTAAACTCATATTTGACCACATAACAAGCACCAACTTTCAACTAAAGAAAGAATCACCAAATCGGTTCACGGAGAAAAAAGGTTTGAGGTAACAAACAAATAACTACTAGACAGATCTTGATCAAACTAATATGGGGCCACCTGCCAATCACCAGCTTTCAATTAAAGAACAAATCATCAAAATCAGTTTACCTAAAAAAAAGTTAATTAATTTACCTAAAAAAGATCCTGCGGTGACAAACAAATAACTTCTGGTAAAATGTTGATCAAACTAATATGGGGCCACGAGCCAATTACCAGCTTTCAATTAAAGAAAAAAGAATCAACAGACACCTTAATCTTAATGTTAATTAAACTCATATTTGACCACACGACAAGTACCAGCATTCAACTAACGAAAGAATCATCAAAATTAATTTACCTAAAAAAGATCCTGCGGTGACAAACAAATAACTACTGGTAAAATGTTGATCAAACTAATATGGGGCCACGAGCCAATTACCAGCTTTCAACTAAAGAAAGAAGAATCAACAGACACCTTAATCTTAATCTTAATTAAGCTCATATTTGACCACATAACAAGCACCAGCTTTCAACTAAAGAAAGAATCACCAAATCGGTTCACGGAGAAAAAAGGTTTGAGGTAACAAACAAATAACTACTGGACAGATCTTGATCAAACTAATATGGGGCCACGAGCCAATTACCAGCTTTCAATTAAAGAAAGAAGAATCAACAGATACCTTAATCTTAATCTTAATTAAGCTCATATTTGACCACATAACAAGCACCAGCTTTCAACTAAAGAAAGAATCACCAAATCGGTTCACGGAGAAAAAAGTTTTGAGGTAACAAACAAATAACTACTGGACAGATCTTGATCAAACTAATATGGGGCCACGAGCCAATTACCAGCTTTCAACTAAAGAAAGAAGAGTCAACAGATACCTTAATCTTAATCTTAATTAAACTCATATTTGACCACATAACAAGCACCAGCTTTCAACTTAAGAAAGAATCATCAAAATTAATTTACCTAAAAACATCCTGCGGTGACAAAAAGATTATTACTAAACACATCTTAATTAAACTCATATGGGACCGCATGACAAGCGCTAGCTTTCCAATTAAGAAAAAATCATCAAAATCGGTTCACGGAGAAAAACGTTTTGAGGTAAAAAACAAATTACTACTGGTCAGATCTTGATCAAGCTAATATGGGGCCACCTGCCAATCACCAGGTTTCAATTAAAGAACAAATCATCAAAATCAGTTTACTTAAAAAAAAAATCTGATGTAACAAACTGATAACTACTTATCAAATCAATATTTTATAACACAACAAGCGCCAGCTTTTTAATATAAAAAGATTAACGATAATCGATTCACGAAGTAAAAAGTTATGAGGCAACAAAACAGATAACTACTGTTCCGATCTTGATCAAATTTATGTGTAACTACATGACAAGCACCAGCTTTCAAACAAAGAAGGAATCGTCATAATAAATTCACATAGAAAAATATCCTGCGGTGACAAACGGAAAACTTCTAGTCAGCTCTTAATTAAATTCATATGGGACCACATGACAAGCACTAGCTTTTAACTAAAGAAAGAATCATCAAAATTAGTTTACCTACTAGAAAACCTGCGGTGAAAAACAGATAACTACTGGTCAGATCGTAATTAAACTCATATTTGACCACACGACAAGCACCAGCTTTCAAATAAAAAAAGAATCACGAAAATCGATTCGAATAGCAAAAAATTTTAAGGTAAAAAAGAGATAATTACTAGTCAGATCTAAATGAATTCTATTCGAAGCCAAGTGCCTATCACCAGCTTTCAACTATAGAAAGAATCATCAACAGATAACTACTGGTCAGATCTTAAGTTAACTCATATTTGACCATACGACAAGCACCAGCATTCAACTAACGAAAGAATCATCAAAATTAATTTACCTAAAATAGATCCTGCGGTGACAAACAAATAACTACTGGTAAAATCTTGATCAAACTAATATGGGGCCACGTGCCTATCACCAGCTTTCAACTAAAGAAAGAATCATCAAAATCAGTTTACCTAAAAAAAAGTTCTGATGTAACAAACTTATAACTTCCCATCAAATCAATATCCGACCACACGACAAGCACCAACTTTCAACTAAAGAAAGAATCATCAAAATTAATTTACCTTAAAAAAAATTCTGCAGTGACAAACAGATAACTACTGGTCAGATCGTAATTAAACTCATATTTGACCACACGACAAGCACCAGCTTTCAAATAAAAAAAGAATCACGAAAATCGATTCGAATAGCAAAAAATTTTAAGGTAAAAAAGAGATAATTACTAGTCAGATCTAAATGAATTCTATTCGAAGCCAAGTGCCTATCACCAGCTTTCAACTATAGAAAGAATCATCAACAGATAACTACTGGTCAGATCTTAATTAAACTCATTTTTGACCACACGCCAAGCACCAGCTTTCAATTAATGAAAGAATCATCAAAATCAGTTTGCCTAAAAAAAATTCTGATGTAACAAGCTGATAACTTCCCATCAAATCAATATTTGACCACTCGACAAGCACCAACATTCAACTAAAGAAAGAATTGGGGACAAGGTTTTCTGGTAAAGAACCAGGGGCTTGGTGCTCAAGACCGTCCATACGTTGTGAGGAGCCACATCCTGCTCGAGGTGTCCCTGCTGTTTACAGAATATGGCGGATCTAGAGAGGTAAACTCGATAAAATCCGCAATCCCGGGTGTATAACAACCGTGCCCATGGGATGAATGGCACTGCGTGAGTGTGTCTGATAACGGTGGACTCCGGATACCTGGCGACCTCCGGTTTAAACTTTAGCCTTGCCGGGGTACAGGGGGCTATGCCTTGGTGGACCTACTCTCCCCTACACTCGTGGGACCAAAAATGAATAATAATTTAAAAAAACAATGTGTAAACATCTTAACAGATGACGAAGTGGAGCTAGGTATGAGCTCTGAGGACGAGTTACTGGCCTCGAGCCAGGAACTAGTCACCGCTGACAGCGGGCAGGCTGTGGTGTCAACAACAGCAGCAACAACTACGTCGGTGGCTATCGGAAATAGCGCAAAACCGACAGAATCGGCAAGTAACAGTGCACCAAGGCCGAGGAAAGGCAAGTCGGAAGCGATGGTCAGGAAGAACCTGTACCAAAACGCCCTCTTCATCTTAGGCAAGATAGCCAAAAATGAGGAGAGTGGGACGGTACATGAGTTCGACCAAGCTGACAAGGTGAAATACCAGGCCGTGGTGGACAAGTACGTGGAGTACATGTCCACTCACGTGAAACCTATAAAAGCGACTAAACGTAATCGCTCTCAGGATGAGACCACTGCAAATACTCGTAAGAGTAAAGTTGCTAAAACAACCAACGAAAAATGTCCCTCTACAAGCGCCAAGATGCTTTTTAGCGACGTTGCTCGGGATGAGCTGACGGTGGCACTTGTTGACGAAGTCACCAACGGCGGTAAGAAGGTGTTGGAGAAATGGGGGGAGATTGAACCCAGGTTAACAGAGCTGGTGATGGAACACCTTCTCTCTGATCTGTGTTCATCTCCACAAGGATTCGACTCTTCTGTGGTTCTCCGCGGCTGCAGGGTGATCAAGTGCGACGATCGCCCGTCCTTGGAGTTTCTGGGCAATTGCATTGCTAAAATAAGCAATGCTTGGGAGGGCTTAAAGCTTAAGCTTATCCCAGCTCGGGACATCCCAAGGCGGCCGAGAGCTCGCATTTGGTTGCCTGTTATGAAGGTGGAGCACTGCAAGGTGCTACAGCTTCTGCAGCGGCAGAACCCTACCATGCCTATGAATGACTGGATTGTCATCAAAGATGAAGGTCAACAAAAGAGCAGCATGTCTCTGCTCCTCTCCATAAACGAAGATTCTGTTAAGGAGTTGGAGAAAACTGACCACAAAATGCGTACCTCACGCCAAACTAAAAATTTTCCGGTCATCAGAAGAAGAATCAGATGAGTTGCAGGTTGCAAACAAGCTGATGGATGACCTTACGCTTCAGGACGAAGCAACAAGCACCCCAAAGAAACCAACTACCGATGCTGAAGGTCGTGCAGATTAACCTAAAGCATTCCAAGAATGCCTCGGATAATCTTGCCGTCTTCCTAGGCGAGGAGGACGTTGACATATGCATCGTCCAAGAGCCTTGGGTCAGAGGCACTGACATTCTGGGGCTCAGAATCAAAAACTACAAGATACTATACGCTAAGGTATGTGACAAGCCAAGAACATGTATTTTAGTCAAAAACAATGTAAATTCTTTCCTTTGTCCTCAATTCTGCACAGGTGATTTGACAACCGTTAAAATCGAAGTGCTGGAGGAGAAAGCCATGTTTATAGCATCGGTGTACATGGCGCACAACAAAGAGGCGCCTCCGGATGAGGTTGTGCAGTTGACCGCCAGTGCGAAAGCCAGCAACACTCCCCTACTTCTGGGATGCGACGCCAATGCACGCCATACGCTATGGGGAAGCACCGAGGATAACGAAAGGGGTGAGTCGCTTTTTAATTTTATTAGTAGTTCCAGTCTGCTAGTTTGCAATAGAGGAAATACTCCAACCTTCACATTCCCTAGTACAGAAGGCTTCCCGGGGTGGGAAGAGGTACTAGATATAACTCTTCTGTCCGAAAATTCAGAGGTTCAGGTTGAAAACTGGAGAGTTTCCAACAAAAGATCTTTCTCGGATCACAGTTGGCTACTCTACAATCTGAATTTGAAGACAACGGATTCTGTTCCATTTAGAAACCCACGCAATATAAAATGGGATGTTTTTACAAGGGTAGCTAAATCGAAAATGAATACCTTTACATGCTCAAACATTGACTCCAAGGACGAAATTGAAAGGAGGGTTAAATATCTTGAGGAAGCTTTCAGCAAAGCGTATAAGATATCCTGTCCAATTAGAAGGAGCCATAAAAGTTTCCCACAGTGGTGGAACGCAGAGCTCTCGAAACTCAGAGAGAAAACGAGAAAGCTCTTCAATCAGTGTTACATGGATAACAACTGGCAAGTCTACAAAGACTGTCTCAAGACTTACAAAAAAGCCATCAGGAACGCCAAAAATAATGGTTGGAAGGAATTTTGTGAGTCGATCGAGTCTACTTCTGTCTCAGCAAGATTAGGAAAAGTTCTGGCCAAGGAACGGGTAAATCCCTCTTTCTTGAAAAAGGAAGACGGAACATGGACGGAATCATCTGCTGAGACACTTGATCTCCTACTAAAAACACATTTCCCCGACTGTAAAGATACGACAACTGATTCGGAAGTACCCGTACGGTTACGGCAAACTTCACAAGACGTTGACTCGATCTTCACAGAGGACAAGATCACACACTCAATCAATACATTTTCGCCCTATAAATCGCCTGGCATGGACGGAATTCTTCCGATAATGCTACAGAAGCTACGGGACAGGGTAGTTCCGTGGCTAAGGTTGATTTTTAGGGCATGTATTGGTCTAAACCACATACCAATGAGTTGGAGAAGAGTCAAGGTAGTCTTCATACCAAAGGCTGGGAAAATTGGTCATGAGTCCGCAAAAGATTTTAGGCCAATTAGCCTAACATCGTTCCTCTTGATGACGATGGAAAGGGTATTGGAGCTCCATCTTCGGTCCATTATTGATAAATTTCCCATCTCGACTTGCCAGCACGCATACCTCAAGGGCAGATCCACGGAAACGGCTCTACATGAGGTTGTCCGCACGGCAGAGAGGGCAATTTATTATAAACAATATTCTCTCGCAGCTTTCTTAGATATAGAGGGTGCATTCAATAATGTTAGTACGCGTGCTATCCAGGATTCTCTAGCTAGGATTGGCGTAGAGGAAGACATTGGGGAATGGATAGTTAACATGCTTAAAACCAGAACAGTACAGTCAGAGTTAGGAAACTCGACTCTAACCAGATATGTTAGTAGAGGGACACCACAGGGCGGGGTAATCTCTCTACTGCTGTGGCTGTTAGTCATAGATAACATTCTCAAGGTTTTAGAGGAGACAGGGGCAAGGGTAGTCGCCTATGCGGACGACGTTGTGATCATGGTATCAGGGATGTTTCCTAGTGTGATAAACAACATCATGCAGGGAGCTCTGGGGAGACTGTTAAAATGGGCCACAGGATGTGGTCTAAACGTTAACCCAAGCAAGACGGAACTGATGCTTTTCACAATGAAAACCAAAATACCGACTTTCCCCCTTCCTCTTCTGAATGGACAACAGCTTCATCTTTCCAATAAGGCCAAGTACCTGGGAGTTATGCTGGACGCAAAACTCAATTGGAAATCCAACATAGAGCTACGGGCTAGGAAAGCCTCTGTGGCCTATTACTCTTGCAGAAGATTGCTTGGTAAGAGATGGGGCCTACGCCCTAAAATAACAGCATGGATGTACACAGCGATAGTGCGTCCGATTCTTACATATGGGGCAATTGTTTGGTGGCCAGCTCTAGGAAAGAGCTACATAGTGCACAAACTTAGCGGGGTGCAGAGGTCGGCATGTGTAGGAATCACAGGAGCCATGCGCACGTGCCCTACGCCAGCACTCAATGTGCTGCTATATCTTCTCCCAATCGACCTCCATATCAAAAACATGGTCTGCAACAGCGCGGTAAGGTTAAAAGAAACCGGCTGCTGGGCAGAACGACCATTTGGACATAGCAATATACTAGGAGTGGTTAACAATCCTATGTTCAAGAAAACAACAGACTATACAGTGGCGCACAATAGCTTTGAGAGCGACTTCAAGGTAAAATTTCCTACCAGGATGGAATGGAAAGAGAACAACTTTCAGAGTGATTTTGACATTTCAATCTTCACGGATGGATCGAAGATGGAATGCGGTGTAGGAGCAGGGGTGCACTCACCACAAATAAGCTTGGACCACTCTTTCCGGCTACCCGACGAGGCCACAGTCTTTCAGGCGGAAGTCCTTGCCATTAGGGAAGCATGTCGGCTGGCCAAAAATAACGCACCGAAAGGTCGTAAGATAGCTATCTTTGTTGACAGCCAGGCGGCACTCAAAGCACTGCAATCCACCACTGTGAAGTCGAAGCTCGTTAAGGTCGACGATGAGCGAGCTAAGTCGTCAAGCTGATATCACTCTCATATGGGTTCCCGGCCATAGGAACATAGAGGGGAATGAGAAGGCTGACGAATTGGCTCGTTCTGGTGCTTCTCTTGATGTATCATTGGCGGAACAGGTCTCGATTCCCCTGGCGATCGTCAAGAGAAGCAACTTCCTGTTTTTCCGCCAGCTGGCTAATAGACGGTGGAAAGATCTTGAATCTTGCAGAGCGGCACGTGCTACCTGGCCCTGTTACAACGAAAATAGGTCTTTTAGACTCATCAACAGAAGACGCTCGGATACCGCAAGGCTCACAGCGGTTTTTACCGGTCACTGGTGTGTAGGTATGCACGCGGAGAGACTGGATATTCCGTTTAGAAGCCATTGTAGGAGCTGCGGAAACGAAGAGGAAGAGGAGTCACTCACCCACTTTCTATGTCAATGCCCAGCCCTGCAAAGACTAGAAATAAGTTTCTGGGCAAATATTTCATAGACAATCTCTCGGACTGTTCAGCCACATGTCCGGGTGATTTACTCAAATACCTGAATTCGACAGGTTGGATTTAGTAATACTGATTGCGTTCGGCGAGGAAGTGGTATCAAAACGGCACTCTAGTGCTAATTGTGGCTTGTAGTGGCTTATGCGAGCCAGCCACGGAAACCAACCAACCAAAGAAAGAATTATCAAGATTAATTGACCTTAAAAAAAACCCTGCGGTGACAAAGAGATAATTACTGGTCAGAACTTAATTAAACTCATTTGGGACCACATGACAAGCACTAGCTTTTAAATAAAGAAACAATCATCAAAATCGGTTCGCGGATAAAAAAGTTTTGAGGTAGCAAACAGATAACTATTGGTCAGATATTGACCAAGCTAATATGGGGCCAAGTGCCAATCACCAGCTTTCAATTAAAGAAAGAGTCATCAAGAACAGTTCGCCTAAAAAAAAAATCTGATGTAACAAGCTGACAACTTCCCATCAAATCAATATTTGACCACTCGACAAGCACCAACTTTCAACTAAAGAAAGAATCATCAAAATTAATTGACCTTAAAAAGAAACCTTCGGTGACAAACAGATAACTACTGGTCAGATGTTAATTAAACTCATATTTGACCACACGACAAGCACCAGCTTTCAATTAAAGAAAGAATCATCATTTATTCACCTTAAAAAAAACCCAGCGGTGACAAAGAGATAATTACTGGTCAGAACTTAATTAAACTCATTTAGGACCACATGACAAGTACTAGCTTTCAAATAAAGAAACAATCATCAAAATCGGTTCACGGAGAAAAAAGTTTTGAGGTAGCAAACAGATAACTACTGATCAGATATTGACCAAGCTAATATGGGGCCACGTGCCTATCACCAGCTATCAACTAAAGAAAGAATCATCAAAATCAGTCTGCCTAAAAAAAAGTTCTGATGTAACAAGCTTATAACTTCCCATCAAATCAATATCTGACCACACGACAAGCACCAACTTTCAACTAAAGAAAGAATCATCAAAATTAATTTACCTTAAAAAAAATTCTGCAGTGAGAAACAGATAACTACTGGTCAGATCTTAATTGAACTCATATTTGACCACACGACAAGCACCAGATTTCAAATAAAAAAAGAATCCCGAAAATCGATTCGCCTAGCAAAAAATTTTAAGGTAACAAAGAGATAATTACTAGTCAGATCTTGATGAATTTTATACGAAGCTAAGTGCCTATCACCAGCTTTCAACTAAAGAAAGAATCATCAACAGATAACTACTGGTCAGATCTTAAGTAAACTCATATTTGACCACACAACAAGCCCCAGCTTTCAACGAAAGAAAGAATCATCAAAATTAATTTACCTAAAAAAAATCCTGCGGTGACAAACAAATAACTACTGGTCAAATCTTGATCAAAATAATATGGAGCCACGTGCCAATCACCAGCTTTCAACTTAAGAAAGAATTATCAAAATCAGTTAACCTAAAAAAAAGTTCTGATATAACAAACTGATAACTTCCCATCAAATCAATATTTGACCACACGACAAGCACCAACTTTCAACTAAAGAAAGAATCATCAAAATTAATTTACCTTAAAAAAAACCTGCGGTGACAAACAGATAACTACTGGTCAGATCTTAATTAAACTCATATGTGACCACGTGACAAGCACTATCTTTCAAATAAAGAAACAATCATCAAAATAGTTTCACAGAAAAAAAAATTTCGAGGTAGCAAACAGATAACTACTGGTCAGATATTGACCAAACTAATATCGGGCCACGTGCCAATCACCAGCTTTCAGTTAAAGAAAGAGTCATCAAAATCAGCTCGCCTAAAAAAAAGTTCTGCTGTAACAAGCTGATAACTTCCCATCAAATCAATATTTGACCACTCGACAAGCACCAACATTCAACTAAAGAAAGAATTATCAAGATTAATTGACCTTAAAAAAACCTGCGGTGACAAACAGATAACAACTGGTCAGATGTTAATTAAAGTCATATTTGACCACACGACAAGCACCAGCTTTCAATTAAAGAAAGAATCATCAAAATTTATTCACCTTAAAAAAAAAACCCTGCGGTGACAAAGAGATAATTACTGGTCAGAGCTTAATAAAACTCATTTAGGACCACATGACAAGCACTTGCTTTCAAATAAAGAAACAATCATCAAAATCGGTTCACGGAGAAAAAAGTTTTGAGGTAGCAAACAGATAACTACTGATCAGATATTGACCAAGCTAATATGGGGCCAAGTGCCAATCACCAGCTTTCAATTAAAGAAAGAATCATCAAAATCAGTTTGTCTAAAAAAAATTCTGATGTAAGAAGCTGATTACTACTCATCAAATCAATAATCTGCGGTGACAAACAGATAACTACCGGTCAGATCTTAATTAAACTCATATTTGATACACGACAAGCACCAGCTTTGAATTAAAGAAAGAATCAGCAACAGATGACTTCTGGTCAGATCTTAAGTAAACTCATATTTGACCACACGACAAGCACCAGCTTCAACTAAAGAAATTATAATGAAAATTAATTTACCTTAAAAAAAAATCCTAAGGTGACAAACAGATAACTACCCGTCAGATCTTAATTAAACTCATGTGGAACCACA
The DNA here is from genome assembly GCA_037043315.1 of Amiota communis. Taxonomy (NCBI): domain Eukaryota; kingdom Metazoa; phylum Arthropoda; class Insecta; order Diptera; family Drosophilidae; genus Amiota; species Amiota communis. Next base: position 8,371 of record JBAMAV010001084.1, on the reverse strand, counting down.
TGACAAGCACTAGCTTTCAAATAAAGAAACGATCATCAAAATCGATTAACGGAGAAAAAAGTTTTGAGGTAACGAACATATAAATACCAGCTTTCAACTAAAGAAAGAATCATCAAAATTTATTTACCTAAAAAAAAACCTGCGGTGACAAACACATAACTCCTGGTCAGATCTTAATTAAAATCATATTTGACCACACGACAAGCACCAGCATTCAACTAAAGGAAGAATCATCAAAATTAATTTACCTAAAAAAATCATGCGGTGAAAAACAGTAAGTACTGGTCAGATCTTCATGAAACTCATACGGGACCACATGATAAGCGCTAGATTTCCAATAAAGAAACAGTCATCAAAATCGGTTCGCGGAGAGAAAATTTTTGAGGTTATAAACAGATAAATACTATTCAGATACTGATCAAGCTAATATGAGGCTACGTGCCAATCACCAGCTTTTAATTAAAGAAAGAATCATCAAAATCGAATCACGGAGAAAAAAGTTTTGAGGTAACAAACAGATAACTACTGGCCAGATATTGGTCAAACTAATATGGGGCTACGTGCCCATCACCAGCTTTCAATTAAAGAAAGATTCATCAACAGATTACTGCTGGTCAGATCTTAAGTAAATTCATATTTGACCACACGAAAAGCACCAGCTTTGAACTAAAGAAAGAATCATCAAAATTAATTTACCTAAAAAAATCCTAAGGTGACAAACAGATAACTACCCGTCAGATCTTAATTAAACTCATGTGGGACCACATGACAAGCACTAGCTTTCAAATAAAGAAACGATCATCAAAATCGATTAACGGAGAAAATAGTTTTGAGGTAACAAACATATAAATAAGGTCAGATATTGATCAAACTAATATGGGGCTACGTGCCAATCACCAGCTTTCAACTAAAGAAAGAATCATCAAAATCAATTTACCTAAAAAAAAAGTTTTGATGTAACAAACTGATAACCACTCATCAAATCAATATTTGACCACTTAAGAAAATCACCAGCTTTCAATTAAAGAAAGAATCATCAAAATCGGTTCACGGAAAAAAAGTTTTGAGGTAATAAACAGATAACTACTGGTCAGATATTGATCAAACTAATTTGGGGCTACGTGCCAATCACCAGCTTTCAATTAAAGAAAGAATCATCAACAGATTAGTATTGGTCAGATCTTAAGTAAACTCATATTTGACCACACGACAAGCACCAGCTTTCAACTAAAGAAAGAATCATCAAAAATAATTTACCTAAAAAAATCCTGCGGTGAAAAACAGATAAGTACTGGTCAGATCTTAATTAAACTCATACGGGACCACATGATAAGCGCTAGCTTTCCAATAAAGAAACAATCATCAAAATCGGTTCGCGGAGAGAAAATTTTTGAGGTTATAAACAGATAAATACTATTCAGATACTGATCAAGCTAATATGAGGCTACGTGCCAATCACCAGCTTTTAATTAAAGAAAGAATCATCAAAATCGGTTCACGGAGAAAAAAGTTTTGAGGTAACAAACGATAACTACTGGCCAGATATTGGTCAATCTAATATGGGGCTACGTGCCCATCACCAGCTTTCAATTAAAGAAAGATTCATCAAACAGATTACTAGCATAGTCAGATCTTAAGTAAATTCATATTTGACTACACGATAAGCACCAGCTTTCAACTAAAGAAAGAATCATCAAAATTAATTTATCTAAAAAATCCTGAGGTGACAAACAGATAAGTACTGGTCAGATCTTAATTAAACTCATATGGGACCACATGACAAGCACAAGCTTTCAAATAAAGAAACGAATCATCAAAATCGCTTCACGGAGAAAAAAGTTTTGAGGTAACGAACAGATAAATACTGGTCAGATATTGATCAAACTAATATGGGGCTACGTGCCAATCACCAGCTTTCAATTAAAGAAAGAATCATCAACAGATGACTTCTGGTCAGATCTTAAGTAAACTTATATTTGACCACACGACAAGCACCAGCTTTCAACTAAAGAAAGAATCATGAAAATTAATTTACCTTAAAAAAATCCTGCGGTGACAAACAGATAACTACCCGTCAGATCTTAATTAAACTCATGTGGGACTACATGACAAGCACTAGCTTTCAAATAAAGAAACGACTCATCAAAATCGATTAACGGAGAAAATAAATTTGAGGTAACAAACAGATAAATACTGGTCAGATATTGATCAAACTAATATGGGGCTACGTGCCAATCACCAGCTTTCAACTAAAGAAAGAATATCTCAATTCCAAAAAATCGAGTAACAACTGGCATGAAAATACAGTTTCATGACGGTGAGAAAAGTTTTGAGGTATAAACAGATAACTACTGGTCAGATATTGATCAAACTAATATGGGGCTACGTGCCAATCACCAGCTTTCAATTAAAGAAAGAATCATCAACAGATTACTACTGGTCAGATCTTAAGTAAACTCATATTTGACCACACGACAAGCACCAGCTTTCAACTAAAGAAAGAATCATCAAAATTATTTACCTAAAAAAATCTTGAGGTAAAACAGATAACTACTGGTCAGATCTTAATTAAACTCATATGGGACCACATGACAAGCACTAGCTTTCCAATAAAGAAACAATCATCAAAATCGGTTCGCGGAGAGAAAAGTTTTGAGGTTATAAACAGATAAATACTATTCAGATATTGATCAAGCTAATACGAGGCTACGTGCCAATCACCAGCTTTTAATTAAAGAAAGAATCATCAAAATCGGTTCACGTGAGAAAAAAGTTTTGAGGTAACAATTAGATAACACTACTGGTCAGATATTGATCAAACTAATATGGGGCCACGTGCCAAGCACCAGCTTTCAATTAAAGAAAGATTCATCAACAGATTACTTCTGGTCAGATCTTAAGTAAATACATATTTGACCACACGACAAGCACCAGCTTTGAACTAAAGAAAGAATCATCAAAATTAATTTACCTAAAAAAATCCTAAGGTGACAAACAGATAACTACCCGTCAGATCTTAATTAAACTCATGTGGGACCTACATGACAAGCACCAGCTTTCAAATAAAGAAAGAATCATCAAAATCGATTAACGGAGAAAAAAGTTTTGAGGTAACAAACAGATAAATACATTCAGATAATGATCAAGCTAATATGAGGCTACGTGCCAATCACCAGCTTTCAATTAAAGAAAGAATCATCAAAATCGATTCACGGAGAAAAAAGTTTTGAGGTTACAAACAGATAACTACTGCATCAAACAATATGCTACTGATCACCGCTTTCAATTAAAGAAAGATCATCACGATTACACTGGTCAGATCTAAGTCATATCGATCAAAAGTATCGGTTCACGAAAAAAATTTTGATAATAAACAGATAACACTGGTCAGAGATTGATAAACTAATATGAAGCTACGGGCCAATCACCAGCTTTCAATAAAGAAAAATCATCAACAGATTACTTCTGGTCAGATCTTAAGTAAACTCATATTTGACCACACGACAAGCACCAGCTTTCAACTAAAGAAAGAATCATTAAAAATAATTTACCTAAAAAAATCCTGCGGTGAAAAACAGATAAGTACTGGTCAGATCTTAATTAAACTCATACGGGACCACATGATAAGCACTAGCTTTCAAATAAAGAAACAATCATCAAAATCGGTTCGCGGAGAGAAAAGTTTTGAGGTTATAAACAGATAAATACTATTCAGATATTGATCAAGCTAATAAGAGGCTACGTGCCAATCACCAGCTTTTAATTAAAGAAAGAATCATCAAAATCGGTTCACGGAGAAAAAAGTTTTGAGGTAACAATTAGATAACTACTGGTCAGATATTGATCAAACTAATATGGGGCCACGTGCCAATCACCAGCTTTCAATTAAAGAAAGATTCATCAACAGATAACTACTGGTCAGATCTTAAGTAAACTCATATTTGACCACACGACAAGCACCAGCTTTCAACTAAAGAAAGAATCATCAAAAATAATTAACCTAAAAAAATCCTGCGGTGAAAAACAGATAAGTACCCGTCAGATCTTAATTAAACTCATGTGGGACCACATGACAAGCACTAGCTTTCAAATAAAGAAACGATCATCAAAATCGATTAACGGAGAAAAAAGTTTTGAGGTAACAAACATATAGATACTGGTCGGATATTGATCAAACAAATATGGGGCTACGTGCTTATCACCAGCTTTCAACTAAAGAAAGAATCATAAAAATTTATTTACCTAAAAAAAAACCTGCGGTGACAAACACAAAACTCCTGGTCAGATCTTAATTAAAATCATATTTGAACACACGACAAGCACCAGCTTTCAACTAAAGAAAGAATCATCAAAATTAATTTACCTAAAAAAATCCTGCGGTGAAAAACAGATAAGTACTGGTCAGATCTTAATTAAACTCATACGGGACCACATGATAAGCACTAGCTTTCCAATAAAGAAAGAATCATCAAAATCGGTTCGCGGAAGAAAATTTTGAGGTTATAAACAGATAAATACTATTCAAGATATTGATCAAGCTAATATGAGGACCACATGACAAGCACCAGCTTTCAAATAAAGAAAGAATCATCAAAATCGGTTCACGGAGAAAAAAGTTTTGAGGTAACAATAAGATAACTACTGGTCAGATATTGATCAAACTAATATGGGGCCACGTGCCAATCACCAGCTTTCAATTAAAGAAAGAATCATCAACAGATCGACTAATCTGGTCAGACTTAAGTAAAGTCATATTTGACCACACGACAAGCACCAGCTTTCAACTAAAGAAAGAATCATCAAAATTAATTTACCTAAAAAAATCCTGCGGTGACAAACAGATAAGTACTGGTCAGATCTTAATTAAACTCATGTGGGACCACATGACAAGCACTAGCTTTCAATAAAGAAAGAATCATCAAAATCGATTACAGAAAAATCTGGGTAACAAAGATAAGTACTGGTCGAGATCAAACTAATACGGGGCTACGTGCCAATCACCAGCTTTCAATAAAGAAAGAATCATCAAAATCTTCCAGAAAAAATTGAGGTTACAAAGATAACTACTGGTCAGATCTTAATAAATTCATATTTGACACACGACAAGCACCAGCTTTCAACTAAAGAAAGAATCATCAAAATAATTACTTCTGCGGTGAAAAACAGATAAGTACTGGTCAGATCTTAATTAAACTCATATGGGACCACATGATAAGCACTAGCTTTCCAATAAAGAAACAATCATCAAAATCGGTTCGCGGAGAGAAAAGTTTTGAGGTTATAAACAGATAAATACTATTCAAATATTGATCAAGCTAATATGAGGCTACGTGCCAATCACCAGCTTTTAAATAAAGAAAGAATCATCAAAATCGGTTCACGGAGAAAAAAGTTTTGAGGTAACAAACAGATAACTACTGGTCAGATATTGATCAAACTAATATGGGGCCACGTGCCAATCACCAGCTTTCAATTAAAGAAAGAATCATCAACAGATGACAACTGGTCAGATCTTAAGTACACTCATATTTGACCACACGACAAGCACCAGCTTTCAACTAAAGAAAGAATCATCAAAAATAATTAACCTTAAAAAATCCTGCGGTGAAAAAAAGATAAGTACTGGTCAGATCTTAATTAAACTCATGTGGGACCACATGACAAGCACTAGCTTTCAAATAAAGAAACGATCATCAAAATCGATTAACGGAGAAAAAAGTTTTGAGGTAACAAACATATAGATACTGGTCGGATATTGATCAAACTAATATGGGGCTACGTGCTAATCACCAGCTTTCAACTAAAGAAAGAATCATAAAAATTTATTTACCTAAAAAAAAACCTGCGGTGACAAACACAAAACTCCTGGTCAGATCTTAATTAAAATCATATTTGAACACACGACAAGCACCAGCTTTCAACTAAAGAAAGAATCATCAAAATTAATTTACCTAAAAAAATCCTGCGGTGAAAAACAGATAAGTACTGGTCAGATCTAATTAAACCATACGGGACCACATGATAAGCACTCTTCCAATAAAGAAACAATCATCAAAATCGGTTCGCGGAGAGAAAAGTTTTGAGGTTATAAACAGATAAATACTATTCAAATATTGATCAAGCTAATATGAGGCTACGTGCCAATCACCAGCTTTTAATTAAAGAAAGAATCATCAAAATCGGTTCACGGAGAAAAAAGTTTTGAGGTAACAATAAGATAACTACTGGTCAGATATTGATCAAACTAATATGGGGCCACGTGCCAATCACCAGCTTTCAATTAAAGAAAGAATCATCAACAGATGACAACTGGTCAGAGCTTAAGTACACTCATATTTGACCACACGACAAGCACCAGCTTTCAACTAAAGAAAGAATCATCAAAAATAATTAACCTTAAAAAATCCTGCGGTGAAAAACAGATAAGTACTGGTCAGATCTTAATTAAACTCATGTGGGACCACATGACAAGCACTAGCTTTCAAATAAAGAAAGATCATCAAAATCGATTACGGAGAAAAAAGTTTTGAGGTAACAAACATATAGATACTGGTCATTGATCAAACTATAGGGGCTACGTGCTAATCACCAGCTTTCAACTAAAGAAAGAATCATAAAAATTTATTTACCTAAAAAAAACCTGCGGTGACAAACACAAAACTCCTGGTCAGATCTTAATTAAAATCATATTTGAACACACGACAAGCACCAGCTTTCAACTAAAGAAAGAATCATCAAAATTAATTTACCTAAAAAAATCCTGCGGTGAAAAACAGATAAGTACTGGTCAGATCTTAATTAAACTCATACGGGACCACATGATAAGCACTAGCTTTCCAATAAAGAAACAATCATCAAAATCGGTTCGCGGAGAGAAAAGTTTTGAGGTTATAAACAGATAAATACTATTCAGATATTGATCAAGCTAATATGAGGCTACGTGCCAATCACCAGCTTTTAATTAAAGAAAGAATCATCAAAATCGGTTCACGAGAAAAAAGTTTTGAGGTACAATTAGATACTACTGGTCAGATATTGATCAAACTAATATGGGGCACGTGCCAATCACCAGCTTTCAATTAAAAAAGATTCAGTACAACAGATAACTACTGGTCAGATCTTAATAAATCATATGGGACTACATGCCAAGCACCAGCTTTCAACTAAAGAAAGAATCATCAAAATTAATTTACCTAAAAAAATCTGAGGTGACAAACAGATAACTACCGGTCAGATCTTAATTAAACTCATGTGGGACCACATGACAAGCACTAGCTTTCAAATAAAGAAACAATCATCAAAATCGGTTCCGGAGAGAAAAGTTCTGAGGTTATAAACAGATAAATACTATTCAGATATTGATCATGCTAATGAGGCTACGTGACAATCACCAGCTTTTAATTAAAGAAAGAATCATCAAAATCGGTTCACGGAGAAAAAAGTTTTGAGGTAACAATTAGATAACTACTGGTCAGATATTGATCAAACTAATACGGGGCCACGTGCCAATCACCAGCTTTCAATTAAAGAAAGATTCATCAACAGATAACTACTGGTCAGATCTTAAGTAAACTCATATTTGACCACACGACAAGCACCAGCTTTCAACTAAAGAAAGAATCATCAAAAATAATTAACCTAAAAAAATCCTGCGGTGAAAAACAGATAAGTACCCGTCAGATCTTAATTAAACTCATGTGGGACCACATGACAAGCACTAGCTTTCAAATAAAGAAACGATCATCAAAATCGATTAACGGAGAAAAAAGTTTTGAGGTAACAAACATATAGATACTGGTCGGATATTGATCAAACAAATATGGGGCTACGTGCTTATCACCAGCTTTCAACTAAAGAAAGAATCATAAAAATTTATTTACCTAAAAAAAAACCTGCGGTGACAAACACAAAACTCCTGGTCAGATCTTAATTAAAATCATATTTGAACACACGACAAGCACCAGCTTTCAACTAAAGAAAGAATCATCAAAATTAATTTACCTAAAAAAATCCTGCGGTGAAAAACAGATAAGTACTGGTCAGATCTTAATTAAACTCATACGGGACCACATGATAAGCACTAGCTTTCCAATAAAGAAACAATCATCAAAATCGGTTCGCGGAGAGAAAAGTTTTGAGGTTATAAACAGATAAATACTATTCAGATATTGATCAAGCTAATATGAGGCTACGTGCCAATCACCAGCTTTTAATTAAAGAAAGAATCATCAAAATCGGTTCACGGAGAAAAAAGTTTTGAGGTAACAATAAGATAACTACTGGTCAGATATTGATCAAACTAATATGGGGCCACGTGCCAATCACCAGCTTTCAATTAAAGAAAGATTCATCAACAGATTACTACTGGTCA
>JBAMAV010001083.1:600000-784361 GCA_037043315.1 Amiota communis | reverse complement strand
GCAGGTAGGCAAAAACGGCCAAAACTCAAGTATTTTATTTAAAATTTATATATTGCTAATTATAATCTATATAAGTCAAAGTACATTTTGGCCAATTTTCATGGTGATTAATAAAATATTATTGACTCTACTGTATTTTAAAATCTAGTTTGATAATACAATTGGCTTTGGTGTTACAAGCGAAAAAATTGATGTAATTTGAAATTGTGAAAGATTTCATAAGCCTTTCCGTTTGATTTTTGATTAGTATGAACATAAAAGTAAGTTTTAAGAAAAAAATCTTTTATTTAACATGCAATACAAATTTATGCACAAATTTATTATTCGCAAGTTTATTAATTTTTTTATTATGTTCGCTACTGAATGTAAATTCCCCTAGATTCCGCAATATATTTAAAAAAAGAAAGCGTAAATCTCTTAAGTATTTAATATACTTTAATTTTCGCCAGCTCACTTTTGCTCGTTTTTATTTATCATCTGGAAATAATGTAATAAAAAATACATAAATAAAAAAATTTCTTGCCATGTTTGTTTTTAATCATTTTCATCGCTTAGCTAAATTCACACTATAGCGCTGCTGTAGTCAGTTGTTTTATTATTGTTTCTTACTAATTGGCATATTTCTTCTGAATTTGACGTTCTTGAATCCGCATTTATAAAATACGTGTTATTGAATTCTATGTAAAACACTTAAAATTAGATAAAAATAGACACTTAAAATGTCTGAATTCACAAAAAGAGAAATTCTTCAAAAAATTAAAGAATTAGACGAAATAAATTTAGTAGTTGATTATATCATTCAGAAAATGAATCTTAACCTTTCTGATCTAGATTGTAATTGGGTAAGTGAATTAAAAGTATCAATTTCAACTTTAAAGTGTAAAGGTAAAATAAAGTTGCAGGCAGTAAAAAGAATTAAAGCTCGATTCGAATTGAAAAATAAAGACTGGCTAAACTCTCCATTTATAATTCCTGAAATAATCAATGTTGCTAATAAAAACGATAAAAATTTCACAAATTCTGGTCGTCCAAGTCTTGAATTTAAAAACAAATCTGAAAGATCCAAGCGACGAGAAGTCGCAACTATTGATCCGTATAAAAAGCATGATCCATTAGCATTGTTAACTGCCTGTCGTCAAGCAGCTAGTAGATCTGGTCATAAACATTTATACTTTGTCGTTAATTACATTCTAAAATCTTCAGAACAACCAGAAAAAATTCGCAAAATATTAGAAACAAATGTGGTTAAAAAAAGTCCAGAAGAAGCCCTAGCTTTCTTACTTAATAACTCTTTATCTAAAACTGTTTACACTAATATGCGATTAGAAGTAAAAAAATCAGGTGTTGATATTTGGCCACCCTATAATGCAGTCAGAGAAAAGAAGCAAGAATGTAGACCACCAATCGAGGATACTTCTATTAGTGAGACAAGAGCAGAAGTTTCTCTTCAGTCTCTGTTGAAACATACAGTAGGTAGAATTGTAGAATTACAGAAAGAAGTAATAATTCAGTACATGACTCAAACGGAAGTTAAAGAAGTAGATTCTGTTTTAATGTGTTCTTATGGGTTTGATGGCAGTAGTGGTCATTCCTCTTATAAACAAACTTACTTATCAGTAGATGCAAATAGAAATCAAAGAGATCATCTAGATGACCAATTATTCGCCACCACGCTGATTCCATTAAGATAAGTAACGTCGAAAAATGTAGTTCTCTGGAATAATAAAGCACCTCAATCTGCACGATTTTGTCGACCTATTGCAATAGAATATGTTTCGGAATCAAAAGAAGTAATTCTTTGTCAAAAGGAAAATGTAGAAAATCAAATAGACAAATTACAGATTATTGAAATTTTTCTGGATGATGATCGCAGCCTTCGGGTACATTGTTCTATATTTTTAACTTTAATCGACGGAAAAGTTTTAAACATCATTACGGATACAAAATCAATGCAAACTTGTCCTATTTGCCATGCAACACCAAAATCCTTCAATGATTTAAATAATAAAAAAACAGACCTTTTTTTACCAAATCCAAAGTCTCTTGTGCATGGATTAAGTCCTTTACATGCCTGGATTAGGATTTTTGAATGTTGCTTCCTAGTTTCAACTCATTCTGTTGAAATCTTGACTTTTGGCCGCTTTTGCATGCCTTCTGGCCCACTGTGCTATGGTAACACGCCGATACGTTATTGTTTGCTTTTGGCTTTGATATTCATTATCAACCTTCATGACTTGTGAGACACTACGCTATCGCCGACATCGCTATCTTTATCATCATATCTAATTAGCCCCCCACATCAAGTCATGTTGTGTTGTGAATATTCCCATATTTCTTGATATTCGTATTCGCAAAAATTCATGCGAGCATCAGAAAAAATACATTAATTTCTTATGATTTTTATTAGAAAATCTTTTTGTAATTTAAGCTACCCTTGCAATTATATCTGCAATCAGCCTCCACTTTAAGATTTGGTATTAAAAATACTCAATTTCTCGTTAGAAAATATACTAGATAGCAATCCCCAGCGGGCGGATGCTTCCCTTTATACAATAAGAGTTAGTCCAATATTGCAATACATGACTACCACATAATGTAAGAACCTACAGGAGTTGACGAAGTATATAGCATTAAAAAAGTTAGATCAATCAATCAAAACATGAAAGTGTCTAGAAATACATAATTATGATATGTACAATGTAAACACATGGATGCAATTAAACCAATTGGTGAAAATTGATGTATAGTAAAGTGGATTTTAGTTTTGATGAGACCAATGTGTTAATGTTTAATGTTGTTCTTCTGCTTTTTTCTTTCTTTTTCATAAATTCTTAACATAACATAATAAATAATAAAACATTTCTCTGTCTGAAAAAATAAATTATTTATCTACTATAATACTATGAGTTGTTGCAATTGAGAAACGTGAGCTCAATTGAAATCTCTGGGGCATAAAAATATCTTTATTGGCCAATCAGACACACGACACGATATCTTCTCTTGCTGAACTGGACATGTTTTATTTTCTTCATTTATTACTATTAAAATTATTTATTTGTTTTAAGGCTTAGAAAAAGATACTAATAATGCTACTGACATTTTTCATCTTCTCTTTAACTATTTCTTGTTATTATTACAGTCTTGTAAGGCATTGACCAAGTGATTAAAGTCTTGTATGGCATTTACCATTTTTTTGTTGCATATTGCGTGTATCGATAGGTAAATAAATAAATAAATATTCAGATACTTAAAGTATCTACAGCTTAATGCAATTGCATTCGAAAAGTATTTTTTAAATATTTTTATGCTTTGCGGCTTAAGCTAATTAAAGAAAAATGTAAATTTCACATAGCGAAAATGACAAGCAACGACAGACAATCAGACACATTGACTAACTGTTAGTCAATAAGAATTGTATTTTTTTTCTACATAATTTAATTCGATTTTACTTTTGTTGTTTTTGTCTAAAACTACTAACAGTGGAATAAACTTAAATTGCCATGAACTCGATCATTGGTCATTGCAAATGGATACTTATTGAGTTGCGTATAAAATGCAAAGAAATAAATGAATGATTGGGGAAAAAAAAATTATTCTATGTACATAAAATCTTGAATCGAAGTTCAATATAAAAGTTGTTATTAATAGTGTTGCTATTATTGGGTTAATTGTACTCGAAGTGGGCGAGATTTAGAACTCTGCAAAATATATATTAAAATCAGAATATTTAAGACTTATGAAGAAATTCCTTAACATGAAAAGAAGTCTCAAACACCATTGTAGAATATATGATTATTATTATTTATTTATTGTAAACTTACGTTCCGGATGCTGAGTGCTTTTCGTGTTGGATTTACTTAAAAGTTGATATATTTATTTAGATTATATTTTTATGATATACTAAGTATGTGCTTCGCTCATCTAAGAATTTAAGCATCAGTTTTTTTTTTTATAATTTATTATTTATTTGGAATTTATCTATTGATTATATGTAGCATGAGGTATTCAGTATCTTGAGGTTATATTAGGAAGGATAGTGATTAGGTCACTGATTGAAGCGGAAGGGAAGATCCAAGGGATGATAGCGCTTAAGTCTGCGGAGTTGCTGGCTGTTGTCCAAAAGTTGCACTGCAAGGACGTTTACATGGTTCTCAAGTCGATGTTTGTAGTAGCAGCTAAACGTAGTGCAACCGTATCAATCTTGAGGTCGCATTGAATGACATCGTTGGGAACATAGAAAGGGGCACCTACTATAGTACGAAAAACTTTGGATTGGAACCTTTGTATTATGTTAATATTTGAGACCACAGTGGAGTGCCATAACTGAATGCCATAGGTCCAGATTGGCTTTAGAATCGCCTTGTAGAGTAGTAACTTATTGTGTAGTGAGAGTTTCGAACTAGGCCTGAGTAACCAGTACAGGCGCTTGAACTTAAGGTTGAGCTGTCCGCTTGTCGAACAGGTGTTTTCTTCAGTTGAGTGCTCTATTATTTAACTAGGTATTACACGCTAGAGGCCGTGGGGAGCAAGTGTCCATTAAGACTTACACTAGGGCAGTTTCGGGTCCTAAGTGTATATGTCACATGAGTCGATTTATCGGTATTGATGGCAGTTTCCTGGATGCTGCTATGTAGCAGTCGTCGGATGCCTGAAATGCTATGTCGTCTGTGTAGGTAGCAGTAAGGGAGCAATCCATATTTACTACCGGTATATCTGCAGTAAAAAGCGTGTACAATATAGGACCCAGATCACTGCCCCGCGGCACACCCGCCTGACCATCAGTGACAAGAATACTAGCTTCTACCCTTCTCTAACCTTTTTAACCTATACCATTATGTTTTTATTATATTTATTATGTTTTGTTCTGCCATCATTTCTGAACTTTTTTTTTTGATTGATTGTCCTTGATTTATGGAGGAAGCCTACCTCAACCCATATTTTATTGTTATTATTATATGATGACATTGGCCATGAATATTGTCAAATATATACAATATTTTGTAGTAAGAATTAGGCATGCCTTACTATCAGTTACAAGAGGGAACTTTTACAATTCTAAGAAAAAGGTTTGGCCATCTACCATATGTAAAATATAATATATAAAATAGATAAAGAATTTCTTTGTTATATTCTTCTTCTTTTCAATGAAAAAAGGTGTTTTCTCTTGTTTAGAAAATGTTGGTTGGATGTTTTTAGCTTTTACTTATAAATGTTAAAATTAAGTGAAAACTGGTATTATCAATAATCCAAAATTACTGATTTTATATTGTAATGGTTAACAAGATTGGAATTTTATATAAATTCCATGAATTTAAGGTATTTGTCATGAATTTAAATGTGTTCTCTATCATTTTATGATATAAAATTTTGACTTGTTTTCTTTTAGAACTTATCAGATTTAAAGAGGTCTTAGATATGATCATCTTATAACAATTTTACATAATTTATTAACTTACATATTTACATTCTTCGTTTTTATCTATAAACATATGGACAATAATATTTTCTTTTTTTTTATTATAAACCATATTTTCATTTAGATTATGTTGGCGTATGTTAATATTTTAACATGACGTACTCGTATTAATATTATTCATACATTGTAAAAAAAAAATGATTGTCAAGAATTCTTCGCAAAAATATATAAATACATTATAAATTCTTATGAATAGTCAAATTCCTGCAAAACCTACATTAACATTAGGTTACTTAGTATCCCTTGAACTTAAAAAATTTTAATTTTTTGTGGAAAACCTAAGAAATGAGTAACTACGCAAATAAGTAACTTGATTTTTTGAGATAAGTACCTTGCTACACGCAGATAATAAATTTATGTTGGAGTTTTCCGATTGCTGGAAAATATGTCAACAAATACTTGTTTAAAATAAGAGGCCCAAATTTTCGCTAACTTAGTTCTCAACATAGCAAATCCAATCATAGAATCCATTAGAAAATAATGCGGGACAATAAAGTATTCCAAAAAATTAGAGAAGGGAAATCAATCAAGATTTGTGTGTCCTTTTTGATCTATGCATTTATAATAAGTAACACGCAGATATTAAATTTATGTTGGTGAAACAATAAGCCCCATTCAAAACAAGGACTAGCAAATGGGCACTTTTCATTGCAATCTCTTTAATTGAACATTTCTATATTCTTGTGTAGAACAAACTATATAAGTATAATATATTGGTTTCTAAAAAGGAAGTGTCTATTGTAATGAATGGAGAGCTCGACTAAAGACTAATTTTAGAAGAAGCATTTTTTTTATTTTTACTATTAAGAAATCGTTTAAATCTCATATTTTCTATATATATATTGTATATATAAAAGTGGATACCATATGTATGTTCCTTATGGATTCCTAAACTACCGGACCGCTTTTGAGGAAACTTTCAGGGAAACTCTAGCATAGTGTGGAGAGTGTTCTTGTGAAGTATGGTGCTTTCGAGAAATTGATGGTTAAAATGTTGCATATAAAGCTTAGAGCCGGGCACTTGTATTACAATAAAAACTATAAAAATAAACTAGTAGGCTCAACTCAACAACTTTCGATCCACGTTCCAACAAAGTTGGAATGTATTACTAGAATTAGAAGTACATACATTGGATTTGTGTTAAAAATAAACTATAATCTTATTGAATTTAATATTTTTTCTAGTCCTTATCGTAAAGGTTTTCTTCGTAAATTGGGAAACACAGTATTATATCATATTTATGCATAATGTTTATTGTAATACATTGTATGATTTGTAATTAATTATCTTGAAAATGCATACATTCATTTCATTTTTAGTTGTAATTTTAATTCCACACAAAAAACTTTGACTGCAATTGCTTTGCGGTTTAAATTATGTAACAAGCAATTTTTTGTGCCACTCATTCATTTTCAAGCAACAACATTTCAAATTTATTGACAGTGTCAATTTTTGTTCAGTTTTTCTTTTCTCTTTTAATAATTTCAATTTAATTAATTAGTCTTTGATGTCGCACAATCACACTTTATTCATTAACTTTTTCCTTGTCTTGTACTACGAGTATTCGTGTTTTACTTACCGCAACATAAGCGTGTATTTGCTATTTTTGGTTGCTTTTTTCCGCGCCAAAATAACCAAAGCCAGAAAGTTGCCAATAACACCCAATAGCAATAGAATGCCACCAAAAACCAAACGGCGCTTGTTGGCATATAACAAATGTGGTGCTTGTGTTGTGGTTAAAGCGGCTAGAACTTCATCTTCAATCGGATCATCTTCGTAGCCATCATCTGTGGGCCAGTATAGATTTGCTGGCGCAAGTGATGCATTTATTATTGTTGGTATTGGAGAAGACGATGACTCTGACGACGTTAACATTTTTTTCAATTTTAAGTCACCACACAAAAGATATTTATGTTGTAATTAAAATAAATTCGAAATTGAAATCGGAATGCACTTTAAGTCGGATCTAAGTCTAATAAAAGGCGCCGCCAACAAAATATTTAAAAACACTTTCGTAAATATTTTTGAAAATTGTTTATCGAAACTAGTTTATTAATTTTTTATTAATTGATTTTCGTGATTAATATTTTCACTCTTGTCGATGCGTTTTGCATTTTTCGTTTATCATCCAATAAGATTGGATTCAGATGGATTGCTTGGTGCTTGGTGGCTGCCAGGCAGCTGCTGCTTTTTGCGGCAGTTTTCCCAAAGTATTAAATATCAGAGCAAAAACTGCTTCCAAACGCTCGCGCGGCACAAAACAAACTGAATTGAGCAAGCGAACGTACGAATGAACTTAAGTGAATGAAGCCGGTGCGAATGACGAACAACAGTTGCCGGTTGCTGTTGCTGGTGGTGGTGGTGGCCAATGCCGATGATGACTATGACGACAACGACGTCGTACGATGATAACAATAATAGCAGCAGCAACAAACAATGACCGACTGTTCAAGTGCGCTGATGAGTGAGTTGTTGTAGTTGTCATTTGTTGTGGTTAGTTTGTTATTGGGGCCTACTAGTCTTCGCACTTTTTAGGGGTGTGCTACTCCCTTCTTTCCGCCAGCAGCAACAGTTGTTTTTGCACACTTCGGGTTTTGGGTTTCGTCTACTATGAGAGATCCCATGATTATTATAAGTACATAGATAGATAGCATTCAGTTCGGGTTGATTCGATACGATTCGTTTGGATGTGGTCCGCCTATGGCAAACACATAGACAATTTATATTTATATTATATAGGCGCACACGTCTTTCTTTTTTATTTATAAGCTTCATATTGCTTGACTTTTGTTTTGTTTTCTTTTTATATTCTTTATTGAAATGCCGAGCGCGTGCCATTGTAGCTTACAGCTTCATATTTTACTTTCTCACTGTGTTTTTCCCTCTCAATCTTCTCTCTTATAAGTTTCATTATCATAGATACTTTGTTTTTTTAGGGGAAACAGAAATTATTGTAACAAATGGTTATCATTTCCATCCCAAAGTTTTCCTTTTTTTCTTTACCGCTCAATCCGTTTCTTCCGCATCTCCTACTCCTACTACTTGGCACTAAAATTCTAATTTTATTGCATTTTTTTTTTTTTTTCTCTTTATGAAATTGAAAAAGCTTTTAAAGGAATAATAAATTTCATGTGCATTCGATCAGAAAAATACCTGAAATGCATTTTTAATATTTCATTAAGCAAAACTGAACAATTGATTTTTATCGCATATCGTTGTTTTTCTATTTTTGCATTCATTACGCTAAGAATTCATTGCACTTTGTACATTTCCGCATCATCGATTTTGGGGGCTCCAATAAAATAAGGCGCCATTAAGTGCCGTCAAAAACAAGACAAGACCCCATCAAAGTAATTTCATTTCTATGAGATTCTTAATTAGAAAATACAACAAATACGCAAAATCGATCCAAAAGAAAAGTTTCCATTGCAATGGGGAATGAATGAATTTGGCAAATAGATAGGATGAGTTGATAGCGTGACGAAACAAACATCAAATTTATTTCTATCAATAAACCAACCAACAGTTTACATATTAAAAATTTAGACAAAGAAAAAGAAAGACATTGTGCAAAAATATTTTGTTTAATGAAAATCAATTAAAAATTGAGAAAGGTGTCATTGTTGTTGTGTGTGACCGATTATGTGAAGCATTTTATCATGATGATGATAAATGAATAAATTATTTAGAATATTTAGGGATTCCTTACATCCCATCTAAATTTTGCATAAGAATGTTAGATGAAGAAGAGTCAGAAGGCTTCCTCCAGCACCCGCTAAGTGAATGCCCTGCACTTCTTGGAAGACGAACACGTTTTGTTGGTTAGCCTTTCTTTAAAGACCTGGGCAGTTTGATAAATTTGACACTGGGAGACGGCATCTTTAGTTGATTACAAAAGCAGCGTATGGCCACCTTTGAGAGCAACTAAAGATACTCAACTTCTTTACTCTGCGATACTATCAGGAATCACAACCTAGGATTCTTGTTGCCACAAAGAACGAAACAGACATCTATTTTATTAATTTATCATTTAATTCGCAAGTGCTCTCGCATTAAAAATTGAAAATTATTCCATGAAGCAACTTATGGATGCAACATATTGTTTTGAAGAAGATTTTAGAGTATCTCTCTTCTCTTGTTACTCAACCAAAAAAAAAAAACGGCATAAATAATGTAATTTATTATTTTTTCATCCGCCTCTGCACTGAATTCACATTTTTTTTTTTTCTTTTTTTTTTTAATGGTTTTATGGACAAAAATTTCCATAAATAAAAAAACCAAATGAAATCACAACATATGAATGAACGACAATGATAAATCTTTTAAATGTCTGTTGCCGCCTTGAACTGAAAAAAAAGACAACAGTACATGCTTTCTTCTATTCTTTACGACGAGCAGGCTTAATGTCGCCGATCTCCATATCCTTCACTATGTTATCAAAGTAAAGGGTGATTTTTTGTCTGTGTACTTTTTAAGTGTTATATTTTTGGCAGCTGACGCGTGATTCGTGACATGTGTCAAAGTGAAACATGCGCCAGCTAGCATTTCCATTTCATCATGGCAAGACTTACAAATTATTGAAGTTTAGTATACAAATTTTTGATTTCTCCAAAGATGACGATGCGAATAACGTTGCCATCAATTGAGCCCACTATCATTCAATGAAGTTCCTCTTTTTTTGCCCAAAATTCACGAGCTGAACCTGTGTCGACATGTTGTTCCAGCAAAACGACGCTACAGCCCACACAGCATGCGAATCAATGAACCAATTAAGAAATGAGTTCGGTGTGCAATTTATCTCGTATTATGGACCGCGATTTGACACATTTAGACTATTTTTTATGGGGATACGTCAAATCACTCGTCTATGCCGATAAGCCAGAGTCAACTGCAGTATTTTAAGACAACATTACTCGTGTCATTGATTCTAACCAATATGCTCGAAAAAGTGACTCAACGCTGAAAAAATCACCCTTTATAATGCGTTAGAACCAAACATTGAAAGATAACCTATGTGATACTAGACGATTATTTTTCATCATGACAATTTTCGGCCATATGCGCTCTATATAAACTGTACTGCTGGATGACCTTCATCGGGATTGAGCCGAGGACTGACGATGCAGCTTTCTTGATAGCTTTCGTGACATTATAACGCGTTCCTTTCATGACTGTTTTGAGTTTGGGGGAAATAATCACTCAAAGCCAGATCAAGCGAATACAGGTTGATAGTTGTGATGTAACTTTTTGCACCTCTATGAGCGTGTGTGGCACAAAGCGAGCGAAGATCTTACGATAGCCCAGAATTTCGTTCAGAATGCGATGAATTGTGATATTCGGAATGTTGAGATCCATCTCTAGCTTCCTTAATGATATTTTCGAGCATTGGACGATCGCAGTTTTTATTTCTCGGTGTTTTTATCGCACATCTCCTAGTTTGGCCGGTCTGGCCTATCGTTATCAACCACGCTAAACGATTAACTTTTGCGTATGTCAGCCAAATGCCGCTCTCAAAGTGTCAGAATGCTCGTAAATGACGTGGCTACAAAATTTGGGCAAATACTGACGGATGGCGCTACCTTCTATGTACCTATTGAAAAAGTCCGGAAACTATTGGAGCATACCGTGTATTTTACCAGTTTTTCCAAATGTAAATCATAAATTTCACTAGAATTTTTTGTTCATTTAAGACTAACTTCTACTTCACCCATTACTTTATTCGGGATTCCTTTCAATCTACAATTATAAGTAAAGAACATGTATTTTTTGCTTATGATGTGAACAATTTCTTTTGCTTTTATTTTTTGATCAAATAAATAATAAGATTATTCCACTTGAATTGTTAATTTAGTTGATTGGACTAAAAAGTGAATTTTTAATCATTAAAAATTAAGTAATTTTCCATCACCTTTTAGCTGTCAAGCCTTATTGGGTTATTGGGTAAAGGAGGCCATTTATAAATAAATGAATGAATGAATCGTTTTCCATGTAAAGGGTCCTCCAAACCAAAAACCAGTGGGTGTCACTTAACAAATCAATGGCGTCATAGCGCGTCCTTGTGAATTTGCTTATTGGTTTGTTCCCTTTTTTATGGTGTTTCTCCCGCATCTCTTACCTAAAGTAAATATTAAATTTATTTTCGTTCATTTCATTTCGTAGAAATGAACTCTTGAACTCTTGATGCCTCCAATAACAAATGTCAAACAAGCGTCGTCGTTTTGGTGTCAAAGGTTTCCTTCTTCTCAACTTTCTTAACTACTAATTAATTTAATATAAATACATCTGCCTCTGACTGTTGTCTTTCTGTTGGCCTGTTTGTCTGACTGTCTTTTAGAGGCTTGCAGTTTGTCCTACATCTCATAACCCCTAATTGAGTTCATTTGCCTCGTTTAATGATAACTGTCATATTTTGATGCGTTCCTCAATTGAAGTGCGTATCTTTTCTTTATACATCTCAAGTGTCGTTTGACGTGCTCTTCATATTTATAGCAGCTTTTTTCTGTCTTGTTTTTGCCTGCCAGTCATAGTCCTTTGGGATTTTATTGTCCTCGTTCGAGTTATTTCAGTCATTCATTCATTCGTTTGTTCGTCATTTCTAGCCTAATTGCGAACAATAAACGTTAAATATAATTTTATGGTATTGAAGTAGAGGAAAAACACAGAAAAACACAACTTGATGCCGCAAAATTGATATGCCTTAAAGGTAAAACGCAACTTGTAACTGCTGATGCCATCTTCTGACTGTTCTGTTCTCACTGCAATTTGACAAATTTGTCGCACTTATAACAATTTGGTACGCACGAAGGTCATTTTAACTGGTTGGTTGTTGATATCAGTAGTTCTGGTTAGTTAAACACTTTATGCGTATTGTTTATGTTGTATTGTATGTACATAGGTACCTTGTTTTGACCTCGTTAATACTGAACAGCAATAGCAATATGATGATGTATTAACTGGTGCTGTGCTGTGCAGTAGTAAAATCCCCCATTCAAGTTTACTATAAGTTTTTCTTGGGAAATCACCAATTGCGCAGTTCAAATGTATTGACTCGTTTTTTATGATAAAATATTATTGGCTAATAAATAATCTTGACTAGACAATTTGGCATTAAGTACATAATATTCTGTTTTGTTGCGGTAAACAATTTTATGCCGATATTTATCTCAGTACAATATTATGTTGTAGGTTGTATGTACTTACTTACTTATGTATAATTGCATCGTCATTATACAATATTAATCCAAATATTTGTTAGATAATACAATAATAAATATTGATTTTTTGCATGTCATTCAACACTTATACTTTTTCTCTGTGATCAAAAGAAATTGCAGACTGTAAAATAAAATTGAACAATAATATTCACTCAACATAACATACCATATAATCAAAAAGTCTAGATTTGGTTTAATTTTCTATAAATTTTGTAATTTATTCTATTTTACTACTTCACTAAACATGTGTAGTGTACTGACATTCTTAATAATCAGTATGACCACTTTGACTCTCGCTTTAACACTGCACTTTATTCTTCATGTTCAGACATACATATATGTATGCAGTATGCTTGGTGGCAGTACTCCAGGTTTCAATAGTAATACATTGGCCCTTTTTTGCATTCCTAGTCGTAAGTAATTGCAGGCGGTGGCAATGACTGGTGATACGACTGGTGAATGATAATGCATGCGGTGGCAGTGAGTGTTGAACGGTAATGCAGGCGATGATAATTGCCACCTTCCAATGACATCGCCATCTTAAACTTAGCAGTTGAATAAATGAGATAGAGTTAGAACTTGTACTGGTACCAAAGGGACTAGCCACGAACCAGCTTTGGACCAGTGATTCAATGAATGATTTATTCATACTACAGTGTTGCTGTACTAGCTACTTCACTTACTTATTTCCTACTTAATACTCTTTTTTGGACAGGACAAGTCATCTGCCCAAGATATTCACCCAAATCGAATACACTAAGTAATAACAGATGTTGATTGACATCATGTGTTAACTCTGATGCATGAGATGTTTTTGTTTAGGGTTTTTAGCCAACGCGCAAATCGAAACGATCATACTGTGAACAAAAAACAGATGTTAAATTGGATGACCTGCTAGAAAGAGATCACTGCAATCTAGTCGGTAAACATCTGTCTGTGAATCCAAGGTAATTATTGTTGCATTACAGGTAGAAACATTTTTCGAACCCAAGATGGCGTGACAGCTGCCGTTGCTGTGCTCCATTTTAGAAGTCCGTTTGGTGGTCTGATATTAAAAGAAGTCTTATATAGAAGTGTTTTGGGTATTGAATAGAGCGTCAATTCATAGATGGGAGAAAGCACCAGCGTTCGAGAACATAGTCGGGCTCGTGGATCTGTTAGGCAGGTGGTTTGAGTAGGGTGGTAAGATATGTGTGGGTTGCTGTTGTTGTTGTTTGGTTTTAGGAAGTAAGTAGTTTTGGAATTTGACGTTGATGTTAAGGTTTTGGTAGATATAAAAATAATTGAATTGTCCGGCACCGTCCCAACAGAATGGTTAATAGCTCCGCCATGTGCCGTTGCTAGCTGTGAACAATTCTGTTGGGATCTAAGTTTTGGAGTCCGGTACCGAAACTCTTTTATCCTAGAATGATGATTTTCAAGCGAATGTCAATATTTTCATATGAAGAAGAGTTCGAAATTAGTCCTGATTGAGGAATATTTTCAAACACATGACGCTATACTAGGTTGAATAGTCGGTACCAAGACCAGATCACTTAGAAGAAGATCAGCCCATTGTAATGCCACATACAGTGTGTGTAGCCAACCAGTATAGTAAGGAACGTTAAAAGACACTTAACGTTCATACCTTTCAGATTGTCATATTCATTGAAGCTATATGATCAAAGTGTTCTAAAAATTGTCTTTTAAAACGCTTTCCATGTTTGGAAAAAGGTTCACTTCCTCTTCTTTCCCACAGCTTCTGTAAAAATCGCTTCCGGGAACCCCGAAGCTAGTTGCATGTCTGGCGATAAGGCACTGTCCTGTTTAGACTCCTCTTTAATACAGCATTTATACGCTTAGAGTTTCTGACTGTCCAAAAGATCATAGTCATTTTGAATGAGATCAGTTGAGGCCAGAATAAGCAACGTCACGTATCTGCTTCGTCATTTTGACGCTTTACAACTAACATTTAGTGATTTAACCAGCTGCTGTAAACAATCTAGATTGAGTTAAAATTTACATGTACATAAAATAAATTTCATCACCTTAAGTTCAAGTATAATTTATATCACAGATTTCATATATATCACTATTAAATGATGATGGATGGTCGGTTAAATCAAGGCCAGTCAGTCATTGACTCATTTTCTCTTTAAATTTGTCAAGTATACTCCTCCTTAAATGATGTCTGTAACAATCAAAATTGAAACAGAAAATAAAATTCAATGCAGTGAAGAACAATTCGATTAAATTATAGGATTGGTTTCTTTGGTTTGCAAAATGTCAAACAAGGTAACTCAATGTTACTTTGAAGAAAGAACTGTATAAAGGTTTGAGCATCTCTTTGAAAAACAAGACAAAAGGCACAATTCTAGATAAAGATCAATGACAAGAAAATACTCGTCACCATAGGTTATGATCAAAATAGAATGCGCACTTTATAATTTAAACAACCCAAATGCATGCCATAAATATAAAATTAAATTTAAATATACTCGCACTTATGAAGAACGTTCGCGCATACACAACTCATAAACAAACAACAATCAAAATTTGTAAGTACATTCTGTAAAAATAAAACAAAAAATAGCGAAAATAGAAAATGAAAAGTGCCAACAAATAAAGAGACAAATTTGCATAAACAAACAAAAGAACAAAATATTTGCGCAAAGTCCAGTGATTGAATATGCTGGCTGACGTTGCCAGGCTTTTTGTCATTTAATAGTACAATTGATCGATTTTAGCAAGGCCTCCATCCACTCATAGTATATACTCCATATGATGACAAAGATGCATTTTCACGTCAAATATGCTGGACACAAAAGAATTATTACAACTGATTGCTATGCGCAGCAAACATTAACGTGATCATCGTGATGTGATGTGATGCGATGCTCTTTTCGATATGAAACAACGCAAAACACCATCAGATTTTTAACTTTACAACAATGACGTTTCTTTACAATTAATAAAACAATAATAAATCCTTTGACTATAATCAAAATTGTATTTATGCTTACACATAGGACAATAAATGAAATAAATAAATGAATTTAAATGAATTCATAAACAAAAATTCACAAATTATAATAAATAAAAATGTGAATTTTCTTCATTTGGCAATGGTTATGGATATTAAGTGAATATCGCAAGTGCTTGGAATGAGAATACAATAATTTTCAAAATAAAAATCAATTTATTTTATTTAAATTGCAATTACGTAGTTCAAACACGTTGACGCCTCACTCAGTCTCCGGTTGTCACAAATTGTTTTTACTCTTAAGTTATTGTTTCAAACGAAAATACACTTCCTTCCTCTATCACTTTTTATAACCCATCTCTTTGGATACATATTATTGTATTGTATATCATGTTCTTTGGGAACTTTTTTTCTTTCTTATAATTTGAAGCATTATAAAAACGCACGTTTTGCCTATGATTGTGTCGAAAGTTATAGAATTATTGCCATTGTACATAAATTTCAATGAAATAACTTTTAAATTAAATTATCTTCGTTGATGCCAACAAATCATTGTATGCTGTACTGCATTAGTATAATTTACAGAAATTGGGATTCCCACCTTAATAGAGATAATGGCAAATTTATTGAACAAATTGTAATAGAGAAATTTAAATTTGTTTAGTTTTATTAAAAATGTTATAATCTCTAACAACTCATTCACAATACCCCAACATCTTTTTCATTAAATAAATACTTTTGATCTTGTCCTATTCAAATCAAACAAATGTTTAACAAACATGTAAAAAACCTAAGTTAAACAGTAGCTTGAAATATTAAATAAATGTACGTTATTTTTACATATTTTATTTTGTGGGAGGCACTGGAAAATATAATGAAATCACCAAGTATTCCTTAGATCACTGGGCAAATAATAAAAAATAAAAATCACGCATTCTAAAGTATCCTGTACAGATGGCTCCCAAATTTTGATGTGCTGATATAAGCTCGGATACAATTGCCTTACATAGCAAATAAATGTTTTCCTATACAGAATATAAGTTCTAATAGAATATAATGGCATTTGTGCAGCAAAGCAAATTATTGTAGGCTACATAATTCTATAAATTATTACTCTCAACGGAAGTCAAGTTGGTGATACCGTTTGAGTCTTCTCGTATCGCTGCTGTCATTAATGATACTACGTTATTATGATTTTCCAATCGTTTTAAATATGAGCCGTTTATTTTGAAAGTGGCATAAGTCACTTTGTTTTTTAAATCAAGATATGTAAGGGGTTCCGTTTTAACATGGTAAAAATATTGATGCCAACTTACTTGAAGATTTATTTGAATCTGATATTAATATCAATTTTTTTTTTTTTAAATGAAAGATACCGTTAATTTTTAAGCAATAATATGACATTAATTTGATTTTTTGGAAAAAGTGACTTATGCCACTTTCAAAATACACGGCTCATTTCAATATTGTATTCCAACACTGGTTTTCCAATTGCCTCATAAAATAGTATATAGTATTTTGCAATATAGTCGAAGGTTAGAAAGTGAAACAATAAGGCAGGTTAACATATATTCATTTCCTATGAAAAATAATGAATTAAGGCCACACAAGCATTTTTTAAAACACTTTGGTGGACACCTATCCGAATCCCGAATATGAAATGATGATCCAAAGCATACTGCGCATATTGTCTTGAGTTGACTGCCAAAGCAGCAACGATTGAATATCTGTAGCTGTTAGGGAAGAAGACGCTTTCAAAATACGATAAAGCTCCCACTACCAACGTACGTAAATATTTCCTGTAGTATTAAAAATTATTTTACTTTCAACAGATCATGCATAATTCATATTTAGTGATCTAAATAATATTTAGATTTTCATTTTAATTTTCTATTCATTATTTTCCTTACACAAACAAAACGATCCAAATTTGCTCAAAAGGGTCAAAACTAGTGACGACACATATGTATGTAAGTCCATGGTTATGACGTAGAAAAAAATTTAATGCAGATTTTTTCATCTATTTTCTTTCAATAGCAACACATCGCCAAAACACTTGGAATCTTTATATCTGTAAAATTATAAACTAAAAGTGCGAAATGGGTTTGTATGGGAGGTAACACTCTTGGTACCCCTAGAATCTTGAAGCTTACATGTTTAATGAATATGAATCAGAAGCCTATAGTGTCCAAATTTTAGTTAAGTCAAAAAACAAAAAAGTTTTTCAAATAAGAATATTAACTTGAATTTGTGTTTGTATGGGAGTTGATAGTTGATGGATATATTATAGTGTCCAAATTTTAGTTCGATACGTCTAAAAACGAAAAACTTTTTCTAATAAAAACATTTTAGTTGAATGGGAGGTTGGTACACTTTAACCATTTTGCATTGAACTCCTTCCAGCTTCAGTTCTAACTTTCATTCTTTAATGCTCTTTAAAAATGAAAATTATTGCCAGAATTAAAATTCTAATATTCAAAATATGATACAAACGAAAAGAATTTCTCGTTCTATTTTCAACTGAATACATTAACATTATAGTATTTTATATCTGTTAATCTATAACTTAACTATAAGTTTAAACTCATTGTCAGCATTATATTAATAACAAATGCTTAAAATTATATTATTTGATCATCAGCAAAACCAAAGTTATACTTATTTAAATTTTTATTCTTCGGGTGATAAATCATCTTATTGCTATAGGGAGGAATGGTATATAACAATTAATTGCAATGATACAAATTATCTGTTTTTTTTTTTTGTTAACTTGGCGCTCGCTCAAGTGTCGTTTATTTTCGTATAATTAATTAAATATTAATACAATATTTATAAGCGAAATATTCTTTCTTTATCAAATATAGAACGAACGAATCACGTTTAAAATCTTACTTTAGCTATTTGTTTCATGCACAGTATTTTTTCCCTAATTTCCTTTTCTAATATTTACATAAACATGGAAATTTTCTAAAATTCTTTATAAATAATTTTGGTTGTTGGCTTTTAAAATGAAACAAAAGAAAAAAAAAAAAAATCTTAAAATGTTTAAAAATTTTCTTTTTAGTTGGTTAACTTAAATTTAAAAATAACAAACTTTATTTGTGACTTCCTTTTTTGATTTGACTGAATTATAAAATGATTATATATTCGCGAGCGTGTAGAGTTTTAATCTTAAAACCTCTAAACTAAACGAGACTAGTGTGTGTGTGTTGTTCTATCTAACTAATCTACATTAAACAAACTTTTCAAAAAATAATTGCAAAAGTCGAAAATTTTTATAACTTAAAGTAATTGAACTTAAACAAAATAAAGTGTGGCTAATTGCCAAGCATTGAAGCCACAAGCAGATGGCTGTCTTCAAGTGACTTAAAGGCAAGGCTCTCCTGCTGATTATAGATCACAGCATATGTTTTTATTTTTTTTTTTTGTTGTTATTACGATCCGAGAACAATAAAGATTTGGCTTGGATTATTATATCTTATTAGATTACATGCGACTGCAGAAATTATAAAGCAATTTCTTGTCCTCGAAATGATAGACATTATTGATGTGACGCAATAGACGACCATCGACCAGATGGCGCGCATAGTGCATAGCCTCCATACGATCCTTAGACAGACCAACTTCAATAAGCCAATCAACAAATTCGCTGCCATAGAACACTTTACGATAAACACGCAAACGCCATCTAAACGGAGGAAATAATAAATAAATATAAATTGTAAAATCAAAATTAAAACAAAACACACCTTCGATCCTTTGCCAATTCTTTTTTGGCATTTTCCAAATGATGATTACGAAATTGTTCACAAATATGTTTGGTCTCCGGATCCAAGTTAGTCCAAAGCGGTAGCGAAAGGACATTGGCACCATACCTTAAAATGTATGCACAACTAAATTAATACAACAAATTTATAAGGATTATAATCAATTAACGCACCATAACTTCCTCCAAAATTTAATCACTGGACGCAATAATTCTCCTGTATCTGTTATAAATACTGCAAGCACCATAAGACCTTGACCGAAATTCAAAAAGGCATCAAGGAAACTCAATTCCAAATAAATACCAGACATGCCTTCCATAACAAGTGTCCAAATGGATACTGCCAAACCAACAAACATTGAACATAATAGAATAATAAGCAACACAGTATGTTTCAATGTTTGCTGTTCATCATCATCGTTGGTTTGCTCCAAAGGTTCAAGACCTCGCCTAGTTTGTTCTTCATAGCGTTCAATAGCACTCAGACAATTTTGACGTGATGTGCTTGGGCCACAATCAAAGGCAGTATTGCACAGGGCTCGGCGTGACGAAAAATTACTAAAAAGAGTATGAAGAAAGAAAGTTAAAGACTTTGGGAATGAATGGAAAGGATTATGAAAAACTTACTCATCTTCATCGGGTATATTAGTTGTCGTTTTATTATTAGCCGTTGAGTTTCTATTTTGTATATTATTTGTAGTCGCCTGACGATTCAATAAATCTTCAATATCAACAACGATCGTTGTTGCTGTGGTTGGCGTTGAAACAGTTGATCCCGAACAACAATTACCAGAGCCATTACCGCAACCACCACCACCGCCTCCATTGTCAACTGAATTATTAGAATTACTATGTGTTGTAGCTGAAACTGTTGTGCTTATCATTTCATCATCATCTGAAGTTGATGAATATGAAGCATTACGTCCACGACGCTGATGCAAGTGATGAGGTGGTGCCAGTGTAGAATTGTCTGCAGTATTCGATAATAAATTCGCAGTTGATATAGTCGAATGCAAGTCGGAGAATTCTATATATTTAAACAAGAAAACATATTACAACTAAATGAAATAAAAGAGAATCAGAGTAGTTAAACTTACCAGATTCTGGGCTAGAAAGCTCACGTGTATAAGTTAAATATTTCTCATAGCGTTTCTTATAGCGTTGATGTAAAACCAAACAACCAACAGTCACTAAAAGGACAATATATATAAAAAAAAACAGTGGGTATGAGACAAGGAAATTTAATTAATTTATTAAACACTTCTAAGATGAAGTAAGATCAGTTTGAAAACTTTTAAGCCATCATAATTAAACAGGCGGGCATATGAAACAACTTTGCTTGGAACAACTTAAGCAAATTTAGTCTTATTTAACGACTAGCAATATTAGCTCATAACCAGGCATAAAATGCTTTATTCTCGTTCAATAAAACTTCATTTGCCACATAATGTTTCATAACCAATGATGATTCACAAGCAACGCGCTAATGTTAACTTATCAATGCATTATACTTCTCATCATACAATATATAATAGTATATAAAATAAGAGTCTTGCTCGAATACATTCGCAAGCAAACATTTCCAAATACATTCGACAATTCATTTCATTTGGTTTTGATAAAAGAAACCAAACCAATGAAACTAATGGTACATATGTAAGTGATGTGCACTTCGAAAAGCGAATACAAATGAATCATATGAATAAAAAATCAAACAAAATAAATGCCTAGCATTTGGTTCATTTGGTTTACTTTGAAATAAAAAAGAATCATCCAAATCATTCTTCTAAATGTGCTGTTTTGGCAACCACTTTGGCTAAAGAACTCTGCATGTGCAACAGAGAGAAAACAGGCAAACGAAAAAGTGGGTACGAAAGAGATAGTCTCTTACACATATTTTTTTCAACCCTAGTAGAGTCAATGATCAGCGTAACCAACAGAACGACTTCCATTCATTACATTTGATTTGAAATTTGGCATTTCAAATAAAACATTTGTTTTGTGTGAGCAAGTATTTGGTATTTGCATATATCGGCACAAAACTCCATTTGGTCGACCGAGTACTTAAAACTTGTTTCACTTATAACAAAACAAATGTCTAGTTTTTAGTTTTAAATGCATTCGTGCAAGACTCTAATATAGAATATGTTAAATCAATGCAGAACAAACCTATGAAACACATGACGAGCATAAATACAGAGATTGCTGCCTGAGCATTGCCATATTGAAAACTTGGATTATGTTTCTCATTAGACATGACATTTGAATCAAAAACAACAAGTAGAGCAGATATAACTGCCGGCACGCACCAAGCAAAAGTGATCTGCAATAAAAATTTAATAAATGTTAGATAAGTGTAAGAGAAAATTCTTAATAAATATGCTCACTATATAAGGCCAAATTTTGAGCACAAAACATAGACTTCGACATTGTAGAAATAGTAATGTTATAGCCAATATAGCAGTCCATAAACGTGTACTATAACTGCCAATGTTAAACAAAAAGAATTGTATATACAGAGGCCATTGTACAGCATGATTTAATGTTGACCACATGATGACACCAACACAACACATGAGTTGTGATAATACCAAACAGAAGGTGATTCGTTGTGGCATACGCTTGAATCGCTTTGAAGCAACCAGTAAGACTAACATCCATATACAGGCAGCTGCACCAGCAATGCTTATGTCAAAGGAGAATGCATCCAATTCGTGTATATAATCCAATGGCTTCAAATTTGTCAAGGAAATCATTTTGGCTGAAATGAACATTAGGGGCGCCGATATAAAGGTACAAAGTACCAAGCTGCGTGCAATCTAATTAGAGAGTGGAGAACAACATTCTTTATTTATCTTAAAAATTGATTTAAATCAGTACTAACCAATTCCACTTCAATATTGTATTGAGTGGCAACAACAAATGCACCTGGTGCCGCTGGGAAGGTGCCATATAGAAAACCAAAAGTACTCAGCTCAGTTGTCTCATTAAAATCGGCACCAGCTTGCATAATATTCACAGTTTGCCGTGACACCAAAGGTAGTACTAATCTATAAAACAATTTCAGAAAATAATGTATCACAATTTGTAAAGAGTAGAAGAGAATTGATTGTTAACACTTACATTTTAACCAATATCAAAACACCAGGTAACAAAAGATTTGAACTCTTTGAAATGCTCGAATTACTTGGAGTATTATTGCCAATGATCTTTAAGCCAAGTAAAAATAATGCTGTGGCTGAGAAGGATTGACCAAACACGCGTAGTACACTGGCAACAACTTCTGGCAAACCTTTGGGAAAGAGAAAACCACCAGCAACACCAAGTAAAGTCATGAGCAACAAAGGATTAAAGAACAAAGATTTTATGGTATTCCAAATAACCAAAGTTCGTTCACTGCAACAGCGACGTTGCTTGGCCAATTGTTCTGCTGGACAACTCTCTGGACAAACAGGAGGACTAAGTTTCTGTAGAGCAAAAATAGTGATTGTTACTAGAAGACTTGGATTTATTGTATATCGACTTACAGCTTCGTTTTTAGTATTCATAATCTTTGAGATCTCCATAAGTACTAAACCAATTGGATTGAGTATGGCCAAGGAAATTGGTGCCATAAGATACAAATATGATGCATATTCCGGGTGAACATCTTTATAAAGAGCCATGACTGCAAATAAAGAAAGACCAATAAAATATGTTTAAAGAGTTCTCTTCTGGAGTGCTGGTGTTCTGAAGTACTCACCAATGGGATAACCAATAGCAAAATCATTACTTTGTGTAGAAAATATTGCCAAGAGTCCAGCACGAGCATAATTCAATGGACGTGCCACAAGCATTGAAATAATTAAAACAGCAAAAAATACTATTGCCTTGGCTATTAACATGGCAAGCAGAAATGTCCAGTTCACTGTGTTCCAATTGAGTTCAACAAGTGAAAGAAAAATGAGCGATGGTAGGGCAAAGGTACCCACGAAAGTACTAAGACCTTTGGTTTCAGCATTTGATATGATCTTAAAGCGTCCCGCAATGTATCTAGTATAAGGAAAAAAAAGAAAAACAAACAATTTAGTTATTGCATTTTAAAGTTATTGCTTTGTTATTTAAGTGTTTGAAAATATTAATATGCAAATGGTTCAATGTGGTACCCAATGCGGAAGTCGTCATTTACTTTATGGTCTGGGTGAATTGATTCGCTCGTTAAGTCTGTTCGTAATTCACAAATGGTCACGTTCGTTGCATTGTTGTTATTTGATCAGATCACTTAAGTAGATAGACAAGTTGGTTGGGTCGCGTGACTAAACAAATGCGTTTTGCATAATTGCGGGTGTTGGCTACGCCAACATTATCAATTCGTTAAACAATGAGACGACATTAATGAAATATGACTAATAACAAGTGTTAAACTTGTTTAAGAAGTTTACTAATAATTGAATTTAGACGTTTGTGGGGTGAATTGATTGGATTCGGTGGTTCTAGATTTTCTCTTTAGATTTGCATTGGCAAAAACAAACGATCGACACAATCATCAAATGTATTTATAATCTCATAATGAACAGGTTGAATTGGAGTTAAGTACTTTGCCAATCAATGAAATGCGTTTGAACTAGTTTCTTATCGTTCACTTGTTTTACTAAGAAGCAGTTTGTGTATGGTTATGAAGGCATTTCTTTTTTTTTCTTTTCTCAGAATTTTATTTATCTTTGGTAATGCCAAAATTGTTACAACTTGCATTTAAAGAAACATATTGACATGATAAAGAGTTAATGTGTTTTGGTGGACAAAATTCTTGTTAGTATTAATCATCAATGTTTATACATACATATGCATGTTATTCTGAAATACATGAGGAAATCATATAACTATGACTACTCATAGTATTTAATTGCAATTATATACTCATACTCGTACTAGCTGCAAGTTCCCGCTTCGTTGGGATTTTTTTGTCTCGTAACAATAATAGACGTGCTTCTGTGAGAATTTAAGAATGGTCCAGGACATTGTAGAAATTTAAACTATTCGACTATTTTCAATCCCCATATCTTCTACACCCATCAATAGTGCACGATGGGAGACTTGAGGCTACTGGCATACACAAACACCATTCCTCTGCGATGTGTAGTTTTGGCTGTAGACTGAAGCCTAAACAAAGCTCCAACTCCAAAAACACAACATAAAAACATAAAATCAGGACTTAATTTAGGGTAGAATGATAGCAAAGATCCATTGCGCGATCTATACCTCCTCTAACAGTTGAAGAACCTCAATGTATACACCTGATGTTGTTTACGTCATCAAATTCATTGAAGAAAGTATAAATCGAGTATTCTTCTATTTTAAAGCGCAGGGCATGGATAGCAAAGGTGACTGATTGTCTCATCATCCAATTTTGGAGCTAATGGGAATCGAGTTCATAATTATAATTTCACCATGGCTAAAAGAAAAGATAACATTACTCTGAAGGCAAGTCGCTACTTTTTTGATGGCCATACTTGGTAAAAACAATTAGGAAGAGAGAAATGGATTTTTTTTTTGTTATTCGCCTTATTCTGATATGAGGTACATATGTCTGGTATGGTCTGTTTCTATGTATTTCTTACCTTTGTTTTGGAAAAAGGGAGAGCATATATTTTACAAGTATTTTTTAGTTTTATAATCATGTAAAGACGAGTAAGGTAAGAGCTAGGAGCGGTGCCAACGTCCTATAACACCCCACTTGTAAGTTTGTCATATAAAAATAAGTCAAAGAAAATAAAAGCATTCCGATCATATCGATTTTCAATTCTTCAAAAAGCCGAATTGACTGGTGTCTGATCTTGTCAAAGCACAGCGCACACCAAAATAATCCAAATTAATAAGTTTCACAAATTTTTTAAAATTAAAATTAAATAAAGGGCATTACAATTTACGAGGACGGTTCATTAACGATAGTGGACGTTCCTGAGTGAAGTTAGTGTTATCATCGTGTGCTGCCATGTATTAGACGACGCTAATACAAATTTCAGACTGATTGATAGGTAAGTT
Organism: Amiota communis; assembly: GCA_037043315.1. Lineage (NCBI taxonomy): Eukaryota > Metazoa > Arthropoda > Insecta > Diptera > Drosophilidae > Amiota > Amiota communis. The sequence continues at coordinate 758,921 of JBAMAV010001083.1, read as the reverse complement.
TTCATTTGGCAGCCATCTGAGTCAGACGTGTTTCGTGATTTTCGCTAAGATGGAAAAAGAACAGTATCGTTCAATAATTCGCTTTTTGCTTTTGGATGGGAAAAAATGCGAGGAGATAAAAGAAAAGTTGGATGCTGTTTATGGGGACACGTCGCCATCCATGACCACAGTTAGATATTGGTTCAATGAATTTAAACGTGGGCGAACATCCGTTTTTGATGAGTTTTGGATGTGGTTACCAAGGAAATCATTGAAAAAGTCCACGACATGATTCTCGCTGATCGACGAACGAAAATGCGCGAAGTAGCAAAGGCCGTAGGTGTGTCGACCGGAACGGCAATTAATATTTTACATGATAAGTAGGCGATGAAAAAATTGTCGGCCCGATGGGTGCCGCGATTGCTCAAGCTGGACAATAAGCGGATGCGGCTGTTAACTTCGAAGCAGTGTTTGGGGCAATCCGAAGGACGTTTTGCGTCGAGTTGTCACCGTTGATGAAACCTGGATTCATCATTACACACCAGAAACTAAGCAACAATCAAAACAATGGATTTCTTCCGGTGAATCGGCACCAAAGAAGGCGAAGACGGTCCCATCGGCCTGTAAGATCATGGCAACGATTTTTTGGGATGCGAAGGGCGTCATCCTCATGGATTTTTTAGAAAAAGGAAGAACGATCACTGGGCAATACTACAGTGACCGCTGGACCGCTTCAACAAAAAATTAAAGGAGACATGGCCGCATTTGGCGAAAAAAAGGTGTTGTTTCATCACGATAACGCACCAGCACATTCATCTGGTGTTGTCTCCGCCAAACTGCCTGAATTGCGTTATGAATCGCTGCCGCACCCCCCGTATTCACCCGATCTGGCTCCCAGCGACTTTTTCTTGTTCCCTAATATGAAGAAATGGTGTCTTCATTTCTAACACGGGTACTTAACGAACCGCCATCGTAAATGTGACCGAAGTTATAGTTTTTTCTTTCTTCTTTATAACATCATCAAATCATTGTCTTATTTCTTCATTATTTTGCTAATAACAAAAACTAACAAAGTAAAATTTTAGACTGACATCTGTTCCTTTCTTCTATTATCAATTGACAAATTTCTATTCAACAATACTACCAATATCATATCATATATAGTACATATAAAATCTTATTTACAATGAAATTGACACACACGCCTTAAATATTTCAATTATTTTTGACATAAATACACCACACAAAACAAAAAAAAAAAATAGTAAAAACTTTAATGAAATAATGAAAGAACAAACACACACAATTGATAACAATAGCATAAACAACAACAACAACCAGAGACAAGTGGTAAAACTATAGAATAAATGAGATCGCGTCTTAAAATAAATAAGTAAAACAAATAGAAAAAATTGTCAACAAATCAACAACGACGCCGTAAAATTGTTTATAAACAATGAAAATTAGTCCATACATACATATAAGAAAATAATATTGTATTGTAAATAAATAACAAGAAAATAAGCAGAATTCGTACTCGATACTTATAGTATTTAGTAATATGTACCTACTATTACGCAAATCTAAGTATTATAATTAAAACGGGAACTGGAAAGAAGGAATACTTAATTGCAATTAAACAATTACATTTTGATAAACATCATATAATATAATAAAAAAAAAAATAAATAGAATATAATATCAATTTTTTTTGCATTATTTACTAGATATAACGATTGTCAGTTGTTAAATTGTTCGATTTAATCTCGGATAGTATGCAAAACAATCTAACTATTTGAAATATTGTGAGAATTTCTTGAATGCGGTTGTTGTGTTCTTTCTTACGTTACGTACTAAGTAATGTTGATGTTGTTGTTATAATTGTTATCAAAAATGTAGAAAATGTGTTAATTTTAAGAGGAGACTGACTAGTCACTTTGAAGGGGAAATGTTGGATGATGGGTTTTGAACACGTGTTTTTATATTTATCTTGCTGATATTATCACATAATTGTGTTTAACCATTTAAAACTTGATTGTCTTCATCTTGAAAATATCGCAATAAAAACTACATGAATAACAAAAAAAATATATGTAGTGTTTTGCATTTTTCCAATTGTGAATCATAGATGGGGAATTGTATTAGCATTTATTTTACATTAAACAAAAGTCAGGAAACTTAGGAAAGCACATAATTGATAACAACTTCCTTAAAGAAAAATAAATTAATCACTGTGAGTTTTCATATTGAATCTTTGCAATTTTATAGTTTACTAGCGTAGCCCTGGAGTGCGTTGCTACGGCCCCGTCGTGATAATCGTATTAGAGCATGATTTTTGGATAGAGAGACATGTAGACACGTGCCATTTACCGTTAAATTTTAAAACATACAATAATTGAACAAACAGAAACGGAGTTCTATAGCAATGAGCTTTTTGTATGGTAGCATAATGAACTTACTGTAGAGTTAAAATAAATGCACTTATTTTTAGAAAAAAATATGAAAATATATAAGAACTTGCGAGTTGCAACAAAGTGGATAGCATATAAACATTCTTCATGAAGAAATACATATACATGCCAAATTTCATGCTGATCGGGCAAAAGTTGTTAAAGTGAAAAGCCGTTAAACTTTTTTTCTCGTCATATTTTATATACATATCGCACCCTAACTACAAAAGGTCACTAACTCAAAAAACATGATTTTTTTGAACTCATTAATCGCGATAAAAACTATCCTATCTATCCAGTTGGACCAAACGACATCAATATAAAAAAATTCATCAAGTTCGGTTCAGTAGTTTCGAGTCCATAAGGAACGGCAAGTAACTCCAACATTGAGATATTACAATGGTATCAGGTAATGACGCTACGTACAATAGCAAGTGCTCCTTGGTATGTGACCAATTTCCACCTTCATCAAGACCTCAAAGTACCCTTCATTAAGGATAAAATAACAAAAAGTTCAGATAATAATCATACCAATAATTCTACTGCAGCCAATGAAACATGGTATAATTTACGATAGATTCGACACGGATTTTATTGATGTAATGAGTGTGGCTGAAAGAAATTTTCGATTAAAGTCTGCATTCAGTTGGTACATTTATCTTTAAAAGAATTTCAATATTGAATGAATGTTGGAGAAAAGTCTGGTTGCCAGTTATTGGAAATATTAAGAGCTTCAATTGCCATAAAGGGGACTAGATGATCGAGGATATTCAAGAATTGTTTGCTAACAAAGACCTTCATGAGAATTATTGATTGAAATAGCTGAGAATTATGGAAAGACGTAAACACCTTTAACAGGGTTTATCATACGCCAAAAGTTTTGAATCGTTCCTCCTTAATTTAGATCCGTCCATAGAAAGATGTAGGAAATTCAAAATAATATTAATTGATTATACTGGCTTACCGTTTAAAACGGTGTTTTCAAGGAACGCTAACGAGGCCAACGTGCACAGAGTTCGAATCTATTCCCATCTTCTTTTAAAACTTTTATATTTAAATTAGATGTTGTCTCAAATTGTGGCCCTACTGTTTTGTTACAATTCCATACTTTATTACAAATCTTGCTAAAGTATCTAACTGAATTTATTTCGTTTTTATATTCTTCACGCTCCTGTAAATGAGCCTACAGATATTTATATATGTATATATTATTGATTTGTCTTACGTTTAGAGTAGAGTCAGTATTTATACCGCATTTCAATACACCATAGCCAAGTTAACCTTCTTTCTGGTTTTATTTTGGAATTGCGAAAACCCCCAAAAAAACACAGAATGTTATTGAATTATTATTTAAATTTGTCACTAATTTTGACTATCACATGACTTCTTTTTATAAGAAAAATCCCCAAAATCATATATGTATTTTATATAATTTGACTTAAATGACCTTAATTATATTATTTAGAACGAAAAAGCGCGTCAGAAAAAAAGAAAAAAATGAAATACATTGAATGAATAAATAAACAAATTGAAACCACAAAAATTGGCAAACAAAGTTGAATTGCACACATCACGTGACTCTGGATGGAAGACAGTAATACAAAGCTATTACTATAATTTTTGTTTTCCGTCGAATGTTAATCCAAATATGTGGGTACTCTTTATTCTAAATGAAGTCTTTTTGGACATTTTTGTAGATTAAAAACAAATAAAATTAACTCATCTTTGTATGTATTTATTGATATTTTCATTGTTATTTCTTCATGTGTAAATACTCAGCATGAATAGAAAAATACCTCATAAGTATGGATAACAACGACAAGGCAAAAACAATCTATCATTCGGGTGCCAGTTATACGGAAACTATAAGAGCTACAATAGAATCGTAAAATTTGGCAGACTCGATTGGTTTATAAACTGACTAAATGTTTTAAATGCATGCCACGATCATAAGCTAATCTTAAGCTTCTAATTAATTAAAGATTCCAGAGAATCGTCCAAAATAGAACCTTTTCTTGGTTAACCTACAATCAATTAATTTTCTGTTTTTTATTTCTTTCAATAACTAAGAAGATTTATTAATTTGTCAATTTGCTATACTTTCTTTATAATGTTTGGAACACCAATCTTATCAATATTTCTTTTTGAAGATAATAAAACCTAATTTTATAAACTGCAGACTCAATATCCGTTCTTTGGTAAATAAACAAATGACTAAACACTTTATATGATTAATCATATGCATTTCCCCATATCTCAAGGGGAAATATTTTCTTGTATCTTTTCATCTGTTTATCACTTTACAAATAAACAGATTTATAGATTTATTGTACCTAGTTAAAATTACTTACAAGCAGTAAGCACACGAGAATAAGTAGCAATTTGATCAACAGAGAACTATCATTATATGTATTATTGTTTATTCATACCATTATTAACTTGGCTTTTATCACCTACTGTACAATATAAGGTAACGTAGAGAGTAAGACGTTAAGGAAAAAAAATACTTTGGAATGACAATTTACAATATTGACGCAGTTAGATATTTTCTTATATGTATGTGAATAGATGATAATTTTATTTATTTTCCGATTTTGTGTTCTTTATGTTTGTACGCTTTGATGACGCCTTTAAAATATGTGTACGTTTATCTTTATATAAAAATACGTATACTTAATTTGTTAAGAACATGCAACGACAGACAGACATCCTTATAGTACATATGTATGTACTATTTACTTATTTTCACATGTAACGAAAATATTTATTGGAAAACCTTATATATCAAAAAATTATACAAATATTAACATAAAAAAACAAAGCCTTTCTTCTTTAAGCAAAAAAAAAAACCAATTTTGTTTACAAAATATGTAATAATAAAATAAAAAAAAAACCAACTGAAGGTCAGCAGCATGCCTTCGTCAGTCTGAAGTTTTTACATTATTTCAATTGTTTTGTTGTTAAGTAACTTTCGCTTGTTGCAACAACAATCAATAAACAACACAACAAGTGCAATTATCTCTTGGTGCAATTTTCTAGTTCAATTCATAGCAGACAAAAACCTACATATGCCACTAAACAAAAAACAAAACAAGACAGGAAATTTACTTCGGTACTAATGAAGTTTATATACCCTATAAGAAAATGAAAAAATTGACCATACAGAAATTATGTAAATTAATTAATCATGCTTTAACTTCTAAATCTTAAAATTTATATGGCTGGTCTAAGACATGAAACATTTGTAGGCACCTGACATCTGTACTGTTGTCTAAAAGACTTGTTGCTATTGGTTCGATTTATATACATATCTACCGAGCCCAAGGCCATAGCAGCCAGTGCTCCCCCCTTTAAGTTATGTTAAGTTTTTACAATTTAAGTAACTGTAATAATAAATAAATTAATATATATATATCTATCTGCCATTCTACTCATTTAATCCCTGACTAATGGCATTTCCAGGTTTTTATGGTTTCAAAAATTACTTATATATAAAGAATTACTTGATATACTAAGTAGACTCATAGACTTGTACGCTATATTTGTAGTATATCATTATTAGAGTTACTTGCTGCTCTCCAAAATTGCATTTCATATGTCATTACTGACTTTAGAAATGACTTGTATAACATAACACCGTTCTCTAGGCTAAATTCAGACTGTAACTCAAAGCACCACTATATCTTTATAAATTTAATGATGTTTGAAGTCTCTTATTTTTTACATGAAGAAAGCTCTTTCTATAAACATCCTAAATCCTTTGTCACTGAGCACTATACTTTCATTATCATCCTCATAAAAATCTCTTGATCACATATTTTATTGTAAAGAATCTTGCTCAGGGTTATCCATAGCAAGTCTTATTTGAATTCGACCTATAAGTACCATACAAAATTTGTAAATAATTGTAGAAAAACAAGTTTTGTAAAGTCTCTACCATCTTGTAATCGGAGAACTTTAACTAACTTACAATTATAAAGGGTTCGATTGCGTTACAAATATCACATCAAAGTCATAATACACATTCATTATGCACTTCTACACATATGTATTTTAAAGTAGTTTATTATTTAAAAAAAATTTAATTGAATAAAAATAAAGAGTGAGAAAAAACTGCATAAATTATTTATAATAAACTAATCACGAGTTTTTATCTTCTATGGTTTTTTTTTTTTTTATTTTGCCAAAAGTCAACAAAACTCTAAATCTATATTTATATCTTTTGTGCTGATTTTCTTTTTCATTGTTGTTTCTGTTATTGTTGATGTTCTTCTACACGCTTCGTCGCTTTGAGTGTTGAGTTTTTTAAATAAAAATAACAAATTTTTTCTATTTAATTCTTGTTTTGTTTTGTTCAAATTGAGTTTAATTGAAGCATTAAATTAAATACATAATATACAATAGTAATACAGTAGAATAGTGAGTATACATAGTGAGTAGTGATAGAGATGCATTTGTTTAAATATCAGATTTGAGGGCGGCAGCAATTAACATTTCAATTATAATGAAATTATTTAATTGGTCGCTTCTGCCTTTGTCTTTTTTAATATTATGCAACGTTAATCACCTCTTATGTCATCTGCATTCTTAATATAATATATAATGAGAAAATTGTTTTATAAGAATGGTTTTATAATCTCAAATTAAATGCAAAATACATATTGAATACTGTAAACAGATAGGTCAGTGCTCAATTCTTCGCTTTAATCTTCATTAAATAAATGTAAAACAAAAAGGTAATCTGATTAACGTATGCATGTATTGTACTACATACTTCTGTCAATATAACTTGGATGTAACAGACTCTTTTATTATGCAACATTTTTGATTAAAGAAGGTGTAAAATTCTTGTATTGATCTATAAACATCAATCGACTCTATGCATTCTATATACCTTAGGTTAGTTGGCATTTAATCTTCTTAATAAATTCAGCTTCAAAATTGTTTTAAAAGGCTTAACAAAGGAGGGAAATAAGTATATGGATCTAATGTATTGTAAAAGGCAAATGATTGACTTGAAATTACATCAGGCTGTATTTCCTCTTCACATTTAAATTAAATGATAAATTTTGTTTATAAAACTGACTTAAAGACTCGAATCACTATTCATTTCACGAATTGAATGAATATTCATTAAAAAAGATAGTAGTAGACAGTACAATAGTTATAGTAGTGAAAATGATCATGAATTCATTCAAAATAACATAACCTTTGTGTAATGAAGTTACCTTTAAAATGACAACTAAACAATAAGGTCTCGAAAGTTCAAAGACCGACCTGGTCTTGAATTATATATTGTACGTGTATAATTTGTCATTAAACATTTGTTGTCTTGTCTTACAATGTGTCAGACATATGGAAAATGCAATCAATAGCATAAATGCACTACAATTTTAATATGAACAATGCTAATGCTGCACATTTTTGGCATATCAAAAAATTGTAAATGAGATTTGTTCCATGGAGTGAAGTGTCTTTAAATTAATCAATGAACAAGTCAAACTTCTCTAAGTCACCACTTCCCACGTTCTGGATTGGCACCTTTTCATGGTAAGGGTGTAAAGTGCAACGATAAGGTTCCTGCCTAGGCAATTGGTAGGGTGTCCCAAGCCAGAAATATCGAATGTAAACTTTTTAAACTATTCAAGCGACAAGTCACACTTCCTTAAGTCACCATACTTTTTGTCTAATTAATTTTCTGGTTTGCCACCTTTTCGTGGTAAGAAAGCACAGTATGTTTTAAGTGCAATGACATTATCAGTCTAAGAATTGGTACTGTTTCCCAAGTCGAATGTAAACTCTAAAGTTCAAGATCTTTCGACAGCTGCGTTTCATGTGTTCTATGCTTTCTAATTGTTTCAACGCCACAAACTCCACAACACGAGTTAGTTGCATCAGCTTCTTGAATTCTGTAATCAGAAAACAACTGGTGTGAAATACTGAAATTATCTGAACCTGCAACTTTACCATCACTAAAAAATTCAACAGCTGTATTTCAGTCAAAGATCATTCATTAACTATATAGACTAAACAATACTCCCACAAAGTTGTTTTCGCTCTTAAAATTGTTGTTCTACATAAAATGGCAAGATTTCCACACAAATCTTTCAAGATTCCAATAACAATATCGTTAAATTTTGTTGATTTAAACTTGTTTCGGACTTAAAGAATGAGAAAAATGAGAACGCGATGTTTCTTGAGCGAATTGTCCAGTCTATGCAGTTATGATCTTAGGTTAGGTAAGGTAATGCAGGCCGGTTGCTATTTTTCGCGAATTCACCCAGAAGCCTGAAGGCTTATTGTGATGCCAGATATTGTCGAAGATCGGTCCCACAGATGACCCTTTTTCCCTAAAACCAACCTGAGAAGTCCACGAACAGAGCCAGGTCCCCCAAAGCACATTTTTCGAAACTACCCAGCTTCTCGAAGAACGGTTTCCCGAGAAAACGGGTTCGTCTACCAAGAAGAGCAGGGCAATCACAGAGAAGGTGTTGTGTGCTCTCCGTTTTCTCCTCATCTTCACAACTACGAAATCATGATCTGGAATATGCATCCTGTAGGCCATCGCACCTATAGTGCAGTGCCCCGTAATAACTTCCGTCATCTTTTTCTTGTAGTAGTCAAGGAGTTTGGTTAATAGCAAGGCCATAGTATCCTAGCGACAGTACAACCAGGCTCATTTGTCCATTTTCTGTCTGCTAGATCCCTGGTTTTGGCTTCCAGGCCTAAGAGAATATCCTGTAGTAGTCTGTAAATATTGGCAATTGTTTAAGACACAGGCTCATTATTTGAGTGCAGTCTCGTTCGACAGCATGTTATAGAGTTTGCTTTTTAAGAATGAATACATTCAACTTTTATACCCAATGAGGATAACGCCAAAACATCCTGAAATGTTTGCCCTGAAGAGCAGTCCAAACCAAGCATTACAATGGACCGTAACAAGGCTCACCTGTGGCAAGAAAGAAATGCTCTTTCTTATATAAAATAATAATATTTCATACTAACAATTCAAACAAAGTGTAGAAGAATCCTGGACATGTATGTATCATCAGATACAGTTCGATACACAAGATGCAGGTGTAAAATTGGAAACATGATGAAATGATGTTAAACAAAATAATGATAAAGAGACAGCCAGAAAAAAAACCCCAAGTAAACCACACAAATTTCATGAATGATAATGATAATAATTTATAAATTCAAAAAATAAAATAAAAATGAATTGCAAAAAAATTAAAAGAAATAAGTTGAAAAACCGCAGAATAAAAAAAAAATCAGCAAACAAATGTATACATTCATAAATGAACAATGAAATGAAATGATGAACATATGGTATGTATGTGCAAATAATCTGTCTGAAAGTCTGAAGTCTGTTTGTTAATAAGAGTCACACAGAGTCTGTATATATTTCTGTTTCATTGTTGTTATCTGACAGTCGTACTGTACTATATAAGTAAACCTTGTGATGCATATAAAATTGAATAAACGTGATTCTTTACGATGATGACAACAAACGGACGTCCGACAGCCTTTGTTTTGCATTTATTAAAAGAAATTTAATTTAATTTAATAAAAACAATAAATTGAAATAAAAGCAATTAACCCATGAATCAGCAGTATTAACTTACTACATCATTCTTTTTACTTAGAGATTATGATTGTATTTACGATCAAAATAAAATCTTCTGAAGAGAATTAAAACTCTGAAAATTGTAATGAATCTCATGAAATCAAAAAGGTTATTGAACGTGAGAGAAATATTTACAAAAAAAAAAAAGAAATAAAAATTATTTTGTAAAATGCATGTGACAGCAGAGAGTAACAAACAAACTATATTTATAAAGATTAAAGATTAACATTAAATATAAACCAGGAAAATAAATAAATCTCATCACTCTGTCCCGATTGTTTGTTTGCCTGACTATTTGTCCAATGTCAATGTATAAACACACTTTGTTTTCTGCTGATAAGAATGAATGATTTTGATTTGAAAGGCATGAATGACTATCAACAATTAAACCTTTAACTTAATTTACTGTATATAAATGTTGTAATCTCTAAGCGTGCAAATAAAATAATTAGAAAATTATAATTAGATGACTGGTGTGGCCATAGCAATATGTGGCAGCTGCAAGTGCTGCGGCATGACCAAAGCATTTAAGTCAAGGTTGGTTGCCTTTTTTGTATGCTTTACTTGCTTTTACTTGAAGGTTTTCGCTTTGTTTCACCACTACTATAGTATTTGGTTAATAGATAAACACCTTGAACTTGTTTTTGTTTATATGAAAAGGTCATCATCTACATTAAAAACTGTCTAAGGCTTGTCAAGCAGGAACTATTCAAGTATGTGGGTGGTGGTGGTGGTGGTCTCGGTTGGTTTCTCTGTTGATGCTTGTGTTTGGCTTTTTTGCTATTTGCTGTTTTTTGCGCTCATAACAATGACGCACAACATAACGCCTACAATGAATGAATGAATGAAATGTAAAGTGGTAATGGAAAATGGGAAAATGTAATTCAAATCAATACAGTTAGTTAGACTTACCCGCATATAATGATACCAAAACATTGAACTAAAGCTGGATAAAAGTTATTCATAGAAACAGAACTATCACCATCTACATCATCCAAGCTTGGACTAAGACTACTATTCCCACTTATATTCGTTGAAGGATTCATAGTGCTGGTGGTAATGACACTACTATCATTGAGTGCCGCTTGCTTATTCATTGTCATAGCGGCTGCCGTTGTAGTTTCAACAACAAATCGTGTTGTTGCCTCTGTAACGCGATATATCATGGAACTTTCCATGTTTAGTTTTATATATATTATTTACTAATAATTTAAAGCTGATGGAATTGCATATTATAAGCAATTTCTATTTTCTATAGATTTTATTAAATTGCGTTTAATTTTTTTTTTTTTAGCGTTTTGCTATTTTTACACTTTGCACTTTAGCGCCACACATTGTGAAAATGTGCAAAAAAAATTTATTTGCACTTTTAGTATATTAAACAAACACGAATTAGGAAGCGGAAAAAGTTATAATATATTATATTGTTAAGCGTAGATCTCCGAAACACGACTCAATACGCTCTGAAAGCTGAAATCAATTAAAGTTCGTTCGTTTCTTCAAGTAAGAAAAAGCTGTTTGTTGTCTGTGTAAGTAAATCCAACAGCTGATGGTTAGAGTGTTGAACAATACGCAGCGAAAAGGGGTTGAAGAGACATAAGCATGCCACAACTATCAACACTTAAAGCGAAGCGCGTCAATTTTATTTCAAACAAATCCAAAGATCCAAAATCAAAGATTCATTACCTAATCGAGAAACGTTGCTTGGTGAGTTGTAAATTGTAAAAAAAGATTCTACTCTATAAACTAAGGCTAAAATAAGTCTAAGATAAATGCCATGCAACTTTGGGGTACTTACTACAAGCAACTTAAATATTGAAATATTACAACAGTTAAATTATGTAGACTCTTTCTTTGTTGCCTACCCTGTGAGTAATTTTGCTATTACACACAATGTGATGTTAGGTATCCCGAAATATGAAAGAAGATGAAGAGGTCTCTCTCTTTGTTGGCAATTTGTCTAGTCTATATAATTTCATGATCTTTGGCCTTAGGCTACTATTATCATTTATAACATACAACAATTCTTTTGTCAGTGAAGAAATAGACAGGGTGTCGACGAAGAACTATTTTGAAAGACTTAGTAATAGCCTTGAAAAGAGCCCAGGTAGCTAGATATGTATAAACCTTCTGAGTAAGAATGACATTGTCAAGTTAGTTGAAAAGATTTCACATACCAGAATCAGTTCTCAAATATATTATATGTTTACTAATTTAATATATGAAAATACATTTCTTGATGCATCTATCTTTTGTCAATCGTATCACTACTATATGTTAAAGAATTATTAGTTATATATAAATAAATGTTTTACATACCCAAATGATGGACATACATTTCTTGGTGCATGTTTCTGTATTTCACTCAATTGTAATAGCCTTTATTGCTTGTTTATTGTTGAATATCATTGCAAACACGTGTTTTTGGCTTTTGTAGTCCTTGCCTTAACAAATTTACTCTTTGAGACATCATTCTGTTAATGTGGAAGTGAATAGAAATGAAACTAATCTTATTTAATTTAATAATTTACTATTTTGAACTATTCGCAAAGATTCTTCCCTTATGACTGCATCTTTTTCATACAAAGAATAATATAAACCAACATTGCCAATCATTAACAATTTCCATTGCTTTGGCAACATTGGTCATTGTCACATTACTTTTACTTGTCATTATTAAACTCTCCTATGTTCAATTAAATCCGCTGTCACATAAGGCAAATCATGATAAACTCTAAATTTAACAATATGGCAACACTGTTTGACCATTGAAAAACAACAAAACAAAGGTGGAAATATATTAGTCATAATCACATCAAAAAGAACGCAAAAAAAATAGCAGCAGAAAAGGCACAATTAATTGTTTAATTTAAACAAACGAACAAGAAAAACACAAAGAAACAAATCAAAAAAGAAAAGCAAATAAAATGAATCGTTTATTTGGACGCGGTAAACCCAAAGAGCCTGGACCAAGTCTCAATGATTGCATTACTGGTGTAAGTGGGAATGAGTACTGAAAATTGGATATCCCAAAATGAAATTCTTATTGAAATATGTTCCGAACTTCACATTAGGTTGATGCACGCGCCGCTAATATTGAGGAGAAAATTAACAAATTGGAGACAGAATTGCGTAAATATCGTGAACAAATGTCTAAGATGCGCGAGGGTCCAGCAAAGAATTCTGTCAAACAGAAAGCACTTCGTGTACTCAAGCAAAAGAAGGCGTAAGTGGTGTCACACACACACACATGAGAATAGTATGAATGGAATTCATTTAATTTTTATGAATCCTATACTTATAGCTATGAACAACAATCGGAATCTCTTCGTAATCAATCCTTTAATATGGAGCAGGCTAATTATGCTGCACAATCGCTCAAGGATACACAGGCAACTGTTGCCGCCATGAAGGATGGCGTTAAGCAAATGAAAAAGGAATTCAAAAACATTAATATCGATCACATTGAGGTAGTTAAATGTATAGGTTTATTTAACTTTGTATTCATCATTCATTGAACTGAACACAGGATATTCAAGATGATATGGCTGATATGTTTGAACAAGCTGATGAAGTTCAGGAGGCATTGGGTCGCACATATGGCATGCCTGAAGTCGATGACGATGATTTACAGGCAGAACTTGATGCCTTGGGTGAGGAAATTGCATTAGACGATGATACCAGCTATCTGGATGATGTTGTAAAGGCTCCATCAGCACCGGATAAGGAACCAGGAGCAGATAGTGTACTACCGAATAAGGTGACGTTGACAACGAATTTCAAATTGATTTGTAGAATCTTATTAGAATGAATATTGGTTTTTTTCTTATATGAACAGAATGGCATTGAAACGGATGAATTTGGCTTGCCTAAGATACCGACCTCAATGAAAACATCCTAAGTTGGATGATTCTTCTTTTATAGTGAATCTGATTATATTTTGAAAATGATATTTAAGTTGGAGAATTATGATGATAATAAGATAAGATACTCCATCTTTGTATGAGAATTAGAAACACTACTGTTTTTTCTATAACTGAATTGCTTTACCTCTTTTTATACACTCCGAATTGAAATAAATTTAAAGCGTTTATTGTTTACACAAAAGGAAAATGGATATATTGATTATTGGATTATATTTAAAGATCTCTCTATAAGAGATGAGGACTAAGTTCATTAAAATATCTGATTAAAATTAAAGTTTCAATAGTTTTGGATCTTAAGATATATGAACGTACAATACAATAGAAATTAAGCTTGATAGAAATTTTGATTGATTTCGTATTGACTAAGTATATACTGGCACCAGTGACGAGGTTACTAGCTTCCGCTCTTCCCTTCCACCTTTCACGTCTCATGAAGTGTGGTAATGGGATTTATTGTTCTTATAGAAAGAAATAGATCAATTATATCAACACAACAAAAATTGGAAAATTCAGCGGTTAAAATCTTAGTTTTTTTTTTTTAAATAAATCATCAATTCTTGTTATTATTCATAATTTTTACATTTAAGCTTATTTTCTCTCATGCATTATCAGCTTTGCTCAGTCATTGCAAAGTCAGTTGCATGAATATTAAACTTTGTTTTTGCAAAAAAAGCGCATTTCTGAAAGTTACTCTCTCAAAGTCTTACTCTCTCTCTCTCTCTCTCTCTGTTTCTTCTCAATGATTCTCTGCTATTGTATTTGGCTTTGAAGCAAACGCTCGTGCAAGCGAAGGTAACCAAAGCTTTTTTTGAAGTTCAGAGCATGAACTTGAGGCAGGCAAACTCGTGTCGCTTGCTTGCTTGTTTGTTCGTCATCGTCCATCGTCGTTGTCGTCAGATTTATTCGTGAGTTTTTTGTTTTTGCCTTACTTATAGTAGAGTAGTAGTAACTTTGCAACTGTGTTGTTGTTGTTGTATTGCTTTGCTTTGCTTGGCTCTGAGTCTTAGCTTGTTTGTGTTTGTTGTGTCTTTGCACTGCATTGCGGCGGCTGCTGCTGCTATTGTTGTATTGCTGTTGCTGCTGCTGTTTGCAAAAAATAAACGCCACTCATTTTAGTCTTCTTTCGACTGCTGTAACGAACGGTCGCAATTACATTAGTAGCCCCCAATTGGGCCAGGCCAACATAAAAAGGGAAACAAAAAATTAAAAACGCGCGCCGTCAGTTCCGTGTGTGTGCGTTGTTTTTTATATTATTTCTTCCGCGATACTCGCGTTCGTTTGTAATCGTCGCCGTTGTCATTGACGAGTTTCGTTGCGTTCGCAAAACGCATCACGCCGCCGCGTGCCTTTCATTTAAACCGATGATCACTTGAGTTTTTTAAAACTTTTTTGCCAAAATAAGAAACAACACCAACAACAACCGAAACACTTTGCTTCCTTTACACCGGAACTGCAATTGCACTGCCAAAATTAACTAACTAAAATAAACAAACAAATGAAAACTGCCTGAAATTCAAAATTTATTTACCTTGATTCTTTTGAACTTTATGCCGCAAACTATTATTTCGGTTTATTTACAAATGCGCGCGCGCGGATCTTTTATGCTTAATAATGGTTAGATCACATCAACCTAATACTGACTGATTCTTTATTTCATTTTGATAATATAAGATTCTACTATTTACCAGAGACAAAAGATTTACACACACACACGCAAGAACACACACTCATTCAGCCAGAGAAAGACGCATATAAATGCAGGCGTTAATGTGAGTGCATTTATTTAATGCGATTTCGGTGACGTATTTATTCATCATCAACATCAACATCTTTGTTGTTATAATTATTTTGTGTATCTTCTTCTTCTTTTTCGTCTTCTTTGTTGTTTTTATAAAAATTTAAATTAACCTTAAAGTAAAATATAAAAAAATTAAGAAAAATTTCATAAAGAAAGGCAACTAAAACAATAAACAACAACAACAACAATTAGTAATAGAGGAAGAAGAAAAAATATGTAAAATAAATAAGAAAGAAAAAACATGATTAAAATAAATTACGTGAAAATTAAATTTAAATAAATGAGAATTTAATAAATTTTATATATTTTATATTAACAATAACAACAACAATAACAACAAGAAAAAGACAAACATAATGGAAAATGCAACAATAAAAATTAAATAATAAAAATTATGTGAAATTGAAAAATTTAATTTAATTTTTTAACATAAAAAAAGAAAAAAAAATACATTAAATTAAACAAAAAAAAAAATTATTAATAATAATAATAATAATTAAAATCAATTAAACATGTGCCTCAAGTATTGAAGAAAAAACAAAAAAAAATATTTACACTTAATAAATACACCCATACATACACACATACACACACACCTACATACAAGTATACACCACAAATTATTTACAACAAAGAAAATTTTTATAAACACAAAAATAATAAAAAAAAATTATTTACAAATTTAAAAAAAAAAATATAAAATAATATAAAAAAATTATTAAAAAAAATAAAACAACAAAAATTATTATGTGCTTAAATTTATAAAAGAAATTTGAATAAATAAAATGTTCAAAAATGATTGAAAAATTGATTTTTCATAAAAAATTTTAAACAAAAGAAATGAAAAGTGCATTAAAACGTTTGAAAGTTTTATAAACCTAAAAATATATTAATAAATAAATTTTTAATAAATTAAATATAAATAAAATTAATAAAAATAAAATAAAAACCAATATCAACTGATAAAATGGATACGCGTCTTAGTATTGGATTATTTTATTTGAAAATGGTAAGATTACGCATACGCAGTGTTGTATTTAGCCTTAAATATAGTACATACATATTTTCACTCACTCTCAGTCTCATTCTCCCTCCTTTTCACTCTATGCCTCTGCCAATTGATCATTTCTTCTTTGTTTTCTTCTCTATTTTTCACTCTCTTCTCATCTCAATACATATTTCTCTCATCTTTGAGTATCTCTGTGCACAAAAAAATAAATAAAATAAAAGCTCAGGCGTTGTTAATGTGGTAAGGGATCTCAATGCAATGTGCAACGCCATGCAAAATTGTGAAATTTTTCTAGAAACTTCACGATTGATGATTTAATTTAAAAATTCTTTAACTACTAAATACTTAATTATTAATACATAAAATAATTAAAAAATAATAATAACAATTTATTGACTATCTAAACAGTTGAATCCTTAAAGATTCATATAAGTACATACAATATTTTATTTTTAATAAACCATTTAAATTTGAGGTGTGTTTGAAAGAGAAACCTTAGTAAATCTTCATCTTCAAGGGAATGATTCTTATATTATTTTAAAAGCATTCATGAAGATTGCAAATTTATTTAGAATTATTATTATAGAGATGTTGTTAAAAATAAATCAAAGCATTAAGAACAAAGACTATATTTATTTATTATTATTTATTTATTAAATTTCATAATTTTATATAATAAATATATATGTATAATAAATTAATTATAAGAGAGAGAAACAAAACAGAATTAAAAATAAAAATAATAATAATAACATAAAAAAACACAGCTTAGGATCAAACAGGACACCGAGGTCATTAAACGTAGAGACTCGCTCAAGTAAGACATTGTCAATCTTGTAAGTAAATAAATGAGGCTTACACCGATGATATGTCATGAGCTTACATTTAGAAATATTTAGATCTAAATAAAACTTAAAATTTGTATACATTATATTTTTGATCACATAGGTGAAAGATCAGAAGGCCCAGAACCTTTAGTTTTTTAATTTTTTCTTCAAAATTCTGTGGGAAGACAAACAAATTACATGATTAGAGTATTTGTAGGTCAAAAGATTTTAATAAACATTCAATGGAAAAATAAAGAAAAATTCTATTCATTATTTTAGAATAAAAAGAAATTATCAAAGAATATAAGAAGAAATTTGAAAAAATCAAACTAAAAATTTAAAACAAAATATTACAAATAATAAATAAATTATCAAACAATTATGATTTTAAAATTAATTATTTTTTCTTTTTTTTTTATTCCTTTTTAAATTCTTTGTTTTTTAAAATTATAATTTATTTTATATTTTTTAATTTATTTTAATTTAATGACTTTGTTTTTTTTTTCTTTTTCTTTACTTTTGATTTTTAATTTGCTTCATTTTCTATTTTTATTCATTTCCGGTTATTGATTGTTTTGTATATCGTTAACAGCATCTTCTTCTTTAGTTTTTTATTGAAGAATCTTAAAGTGGTTCGATTTTGACATTGAAATAGATAAAATAAATTCAATACTTAATATTATCTTAGATCTAATGAGTTAAAAAACAAGCACAAAACTCTTATAGAATACTTATGAGGCACTTCATTCAAATAACTTAAAAAATGAAGTGAATTCTGTCTTGTGTTATCATCAATGATTTTATTTCCATTAATATTAAATCGAACTTCTTTATGACCAAGTCATTGGTCATATTGTAGTATAGAGAAGTCTTTGGTATCCGATTGTAGTAACCTTTTTCAAAGACATTGTTAATAATGTTCTTATTCCAAAAGTCAATGAAATATGAAATCATTAGCTGAAGAATAACCAACGCCATATACTTCACCCGGAAGCGTAAGTCCTGCCATTTACCCATCTCCAACCTACTGCTCAATTCCCAACCAATAATTTGGGATAACTGCATTAAATATAGACAGCAAACTAACCTTCCGTTTGCATATAAATAGGACAATCGATAAAACAAATATCCTTTTATCAATAGGAAATCTAAACTTTCAATAAAAAACAAACTTATAATTTATAAATCGATATTCGTTCCAATTATGTTATACGGCTCAGAGGTTTGGGGTGACTGCGCGAAAAGTCACCGTAATAAACTTCAGATCTTACAAAATAAATTGTTAAAAATGATATTCAATCTTCCTTTTTACTACTCCACTTCCCTACTACACGAAAGGGCAGATATAGCCATGATAGACGAAAAAATTCGACAGATTACTAATAGTTTTAATGTAAGGAATCAAATAATGCACTTTCCAAGTGTAGATCGGCACTTAATTAGCTAATTCATAATTAACTTTATTAAGTCCAGATCCCTAGTTTTTAGTTTTAAGTCTATAGTGCTAGTCTTAGGTTAAGTTTTTAAAACTCTCAATTGTAAGGTTTTTGTATCCCCTATTTTCCTTACTCTAAAAATGCATGTTCTCTATTTAATGAGTAATCTATTTTATAATTATCTTCTTAGTTGTTAAGTTGTCAAAGCAACTAAATTCTATATAAGCGTAAAATCATCAAAATTGTAAGAATTGTACTATCACGGTTTAATAAAGAAAGAAAGCTGAAGAATGATTTATAAGGACTGCTTTATGTATATATGTACATCTAAAAAAATCAATTTTGCATCAAGTATATGCAGTACTAATGCGATGATCCGGCTACTCTCTTATACGAAAATACAATATTTCGAAGTGCTACTTTCTTATCATTGACTACTTGTGTATACTGAACTAATTTCAATTGCATGATTTATTTATACTTATATTGAATGGAATTCTAAGTTGTAACGATAAGAAGTTGTACAAAAAATCACTCCTTTTCATTAAGAGATGCATGTGTTTTCCTCAAAAATTCTTTGGGAAAACTTCTGGAGAAAATTGTTATAGCTGTCCAAAAATATCTAATAGAAATTGGATATTTGAGAAGAAAGTACCATTGATTATGCTTCGATGTAATATGAATTCTAAAGAAAAAACAGAAGAAGCTGGTACAGTGGATGTTATGACGGAACTTGGGAAACTCTATACATGTTATATTAATTTAATAGACTATCTGTCAGAAGACTATGAATTTGAAATATCTGTAAGAAAAGTAGATAACATATAAAATATTCAATCAATTTATTTAAACAAAAGCATTCATATGGGCCCATCAAAAAGAAATTTTTGCATTGAAATTTGTGTTTTCTTTAATAAATTTATGTATGTTAAAACAATCCTATAATCCAAATGTTTCGATAATACGAATAGGGACAGATCTTCGAAAAAAGATATCATTTCTCTGCCATTTGAGGATTTCCAGATCAATATTATAGTTATTATATTAATGGAGTAAAATCAAGTTTAAACAGAAATTTTCTAGGATTTTTCTTAAAACTCCTTTCCTTTTATTCTGTAAAACTAGAAATTGATTGAAAAATTCAAAACTTAAAGAATAAAAATATGCTTATATTTCATTAAGCAGCGCATACATATGTGTGTATTACACATACACCAAATGGCCCAAATTTAATAATAAAAAATAAAAATAAATAAAATTAATCATTAACCAATAATTTAAATTTGATATGACAAATCAAAAAAATAAAAGAATATTGCTGCACATTTACAATAACAAAAAGGGGCGAATTGAAGAAGGTACATAAAATAATAAATAAAAAAAAAATTAAATGCTGAACATGTCAATCGATTTAAAAAAAAACACACACACACAAAGAAAAATCGAAAAATGGTAATAAAACAATTTATAAAACAAAAAATTTAATATGCCAATAGTTTTTGAGTTTTTTTGCTTTTGTTGGCTTTTTCATTAAAATTTCAATTTTTTCTTTTCTGCGTGTGTGTGTTTTTTTTTCTGTTAAATTTGCAATTTAAATAAATAAATCTGCGAATGAATAACAAAAATAACTAAACCAATGACCTTCGTATTATTAAACAAGATTTTGTTTTTTACTTAAAATAGAAGAGACGATGAAAATCAAATAAACAAAAACAAAAAAAAAACAGTCATAAAAGGGCGATTAGTTATACTACTAAGCATCATATGTTAGAGATGTAAACTGTTTTCTATTAGGTTGGTCAAAAAATCAGTTGTATATGATTCGGTCAGAATAAGTACACGAAATGAATGATTAACCAACAATGTTTTTAAGCCATATTGTTTGATAATCCTCTACCATTTGTCAGGTAACTTCATAAAGCTTCATTTATACAAATTCTTATCTTTTCCATTGCAAGAACAAGCAAATATCATAATCAAGCATTCAAGGAATTTTGCAAAAAACAAAATAAATAGAAATTCGATAGCTTAAGGGGTCTGCTTTGGCTTTGTTCGTTGATTCTTAGGGTTGGTTTCAGAGGCTGAGGATGATCTCTGTAACCATCTAGGGATATGTCATACCGTCAATTAACCTAACCTAAACCCCTCTTTTTTTTCTATATTCAAGCATCACAATTGGCCGTGAAACTTGTCATTCATACCATTTGCCAATCGAATGACATTGATGTCAATTATGTAGTTTGCTGAATATCCTTTAAATGGCAGAGTGAATAGCAAACGTTCACAGTGTGTGAATCAGCTGTTTCCTATAATAATGAAAACTTGCTTGTCGTTTGATTTAAATGTAGTTAAGGCTTTTCTGTGTGAACTTGCATTTTTGTGGCATGAGGTCTGCGTAGCCTAACCTAAGGGTTAAGAGTGGATTATATGGACATTTACATATTAAAATTTGAAGCAATCTATTGTATATATATAAAATAGGACGAGAAAAATAGTTTCACGGTGATGGACTCCGACACCGTTTGACCGATTACTATGAAATATGGCACATATGTATATATTTTTTCATGAAAAAAGGTTTTGCATACTTATTTTTTTATAAAATTTTCCATATAAAGTTTAGAGATACTGAATAACTATACAAATCGCTCACGAAATTGTCTGCCGGTTATATGGCAAATGGAATTTTAAAATACTCGCGTAAATTATTAATAAATAACAATGACTACAAAAATCACGCACTAACAAGCACTAAGACAAGGCGGGGATGCTAGTATTTATATAACATTTTATTTGCTTTACTTAAAAAGAACAATTACTGGGGACTTTGCTCTTTGTATGATTCTGCGTGTTGGTTCTTAAGAGATAGGGACTAAGAATATCTAAAGGACAACTCCCAACAATAGGTCAGGGTCAACTCACTCTTTATTCCTATTTTAATACTAAGAACTACAAAATATATCCTCCTTATACTCTCAAAATCTTTCTCTACATGGGTCTTTGGTAAATGGTTTTTACTTAATGAGGAACTTGACACCTGGTCTCTACCAAGTACTATAAAAGAAATAAGTAATTGAGAATTTGAATAATTGAAAAAAAAAAGAATAAAA
The DNA here is from genome assembly GCA_037043315.1 of Amiota communis. Lineage (NCBI taxonomy): Eukaryota > Metazoa > Arthropoda > Insecta > Diptera > Drosophilidae > Amiota > Amiota communis. The sequence continues at coordinate 736,756 of JBAMAV010001083.1, read as the reverse complement.
ATGATTAAGGAAATTTTTTACAATAAAAACAAAAAAAAAAACCGAATAAATGATCAATGACTTCCCACATTTTTCCATTATTTTTTTTTCTATAAAAATAATATTGAAAAAATAAAATAAAATATGTTAAAAAAAAAAACGCAAAAGGTCACTCCACTCGTTTGTGTGTGTTTAACAGCAACAACAATAAAGACAACGAAGAGTGAATGAGCGAACTGAAATGAACTGAACTGAATGATCTTCTAAAAACAAAAACACTGACCAACCTCACCAAGAGCACAAAACCCATTCGCTCACACAGATACACACAACTACATAAGTACAACCAAAAAGAAATTGGCAAGGCAAATACACTCAACTTTTTGGGATTCACTCCTCCTTATACTATTGTACTTAAATTTTTTTGGGATACCAAAATTTCATGAATTTCAATCAACCAACTTAAGCATCAATAACGATTATTGTTGTTGTTGTTGTTTTTGTAACTGTCATCGATTGACTTGGACTTCCATGTGTTGTTGTTGTTGTTGTTATTATTTCATTTACATATGGCGAGCAATTTTTCTTCTTTTGTTGTTCTCTTCTTTGTTATTGTAATCAATTAGCAGCAACATGAATAAGCGAGCAGCAAAGACAAATAAACGATTGAATATTTTTGCTGCTGCTGTTGCTGCTGCTGCTGCTACTGAGTGACCAAAGTCAAGCGCCTTCAAATATTTTTCAAATGCATTACACTCATTCTCCTATTTAATACAATAAAGGGGTCTGGATAAGAGTGAGGAGAGAGAGAGAGAGAGCAGAGCAGAGTATGGTAATAAATTATTCCCAACTGTCTTTAGAATTGATCATCATCATAAGCTTACAATCAAATCAAATCAAATACTCAATTGCTCACTCTCAATAATCAAACAAAACGCACAAAGTCAAATCTGCTTTCCAGAGAGATAGAGAGAGAAACTCTAGCAGACAGACTCATTAAAGAGTGAGATACTTTTTCATTTATTGTGTGCATTTGCAAAGCTTTTTGGTATTTACATATTTTGCTTTTTCTTCCGATAACGGGTACAGCGTTTGTGTTTGTTTTACTTTTGCTTGTGTTTTTGCATTTTTGTGATTTTATATGTGTGTTTTTTTTTTTGATTTTGCGTATAGTATTTTAAGTTTTCGCGTTTTTAGTTTAGTTTTCCTCCCATGTCGCATGACCCTGGCCTGCTATTGAAGCTCTAGACACATTCGGAGGCCAATACAAAGCGTAGCCATTCACATACACACATATACATACTAATACACTCTCACATATGTGTATGTGTGTGCAAAACGTTTGGCAAATGTGAACGTGTGTATAAAATTATCTTTTATTTTAAATTTATTATTTTTTCTATTTTATTTGTTTTTGTATTTTTTATTTTTGAAATCAGCATTAATGTTTTCTTAAATGCACTACATTTTTATTTATTTAGTTAATTTATATTAGTTTGGAATTTGTCTTGAATTGATTTATGGTAGATTAGGAACAGCTAATGTTGCATTTTTATTACACAGATCAAAGATCGATAATTGATTTATGCATGTACACATGTATGGTGTATTGTACTATATAATATAAGTATGAGGAGATTTTTATTTGCTTTATAACAACCTTCAATCATTTCTCTAATACACAAATTTTATTTAAATTTACAAAAATAACAAATTATTAGAATAAAATAACTTCTATTGATTTTATCAAAAGCATTTCATATGCATTTAGAAAGTTGCCAAATGAGTTTGGGGAGTCTCAAGGAAATTTCATCTAAAGATGAAATAGATTTGAATTGAATAAATTAACTTTCTAGGAAATTTTTATTAATTTTTTTTTTTGTTAATTTCAATGATTCATTGTGGGTTTTCTTATAATTTTTAAGCAATCCACCAACTGATAAAATGTATAAAAATAATATTTAAAACTACATACATAATTTCGTAAATTTTTGATTGAATTAGTATGCAAATTTTGTGGTTATTAATTAGAGAGATGCCAAGGACATTTACATATGCATGAATTGGGTAAAAATTGAATGTCATGAACTATTGTACTTTTCTTTGTTGATGTACCAAATAGATTGGGAATCCTAGATAAATAACATTCCATAATGATGATCTAAAACAAGTGATGAGAGTAAATGACAGTACATAGTGATATTTCATTCCTATATAGCCATGTTTGGAAAAGACTGCACTTAAAACTATATAGAACGAGAGCTAACCTATTTTGGTTTCTCGGCCAGTATAGTATATATTTAATTTTGTCACAATGACAACTTTAATCGGTCTGGCTGTAATTAAACTAATGAAATTATGGTCTGGCAAATTAAATTTAGATCATTTAATATGTAAATAACCTAGAGGTGCGAACATGCGTTGTGCGCATCGAAATATTGGTACTCTACTAGAGTACGAGTCCGCTAAAACCAAAAATATGACACCCTTTGTAAGACTTGATCTTTTCAATAGGTTAAGGAACCGAATGCTCTTTCCGCATTGCCGTACTCCCACACGCGGAAGCCTTTTTTAGCGAAACCGATCGATCACTTAGGGGCCAATAAATGTTGCTATACCACGCAACCAACATTGAACTATGAAACGAGTCCGCTAAAATGAAACAGGCGTATTAAAATTTAAAAATTTAGAATTCTTACCTATATAATTGTTATGCACACAGGTAAATGCCAACTCCAAGATGGCCGAGAGACTGAGGGTTTATTAAAGAAACCATATAGTCAAATGTGAGTCCGACTCGCACATGAAGAGTTCCTTGCCATCGTGCAATGTATATTATGTAATTTTTGTTGTGGATACAATTTCAAATTGAATAAAATATCAGTGGGTTTCGATGCTGGTCTATCCAACAACAAAAAAAAAATCCTACGAAATCCTATACAAATTTCCCCCACACTACATTTCACAAATACCAAAAAACCAACATTCATTCGTCTTGTACTTGTGAGCATTTATATTTCTATTTCAAATTTAAATTATTTTAATATGAAAACTGCCTTACCGCATCACACAAAATGTCAGAGAAATCAGAAAGCAGTGTGGCAAATACAGCTTTTCTGATTATTGAATTGTGAAAATTTTACCTGTCTACCTATTACGGTTCATGAGATAGAGCTGAATTATGTACGGACGGACGGACATCATAGGCTTTTTTGGATACGGAACCCTTAATACCAGGAAACCAAGTATAATAAAAATCTTGTCTTCTCGATATTGCTTGCACTCATACTAATAGGTGGTTGTAATGGTAACTGTTTTGGCATTGCTATGGGCCTTAATAAAAGATCTGGACAATTGTTTCGACACAGACAGATTGTGAATTTTATTAAAACAAAAGATTTGTAAATATCTTTTGAATTCGACAAGTTTTTGTGCGTAATTAACTCTGAATCTTTTGTGGATTCCATGAAGTGCGTGTAATTGTGATTTTTTATGATTTTGAATAAAGCCCTTTGTATAATTTCAATGTTACTTGCGTCGCTGTTTCATAATTGGTAACCATCTGTCAAAATTAGTTTAGATAGAATAATGAAGTTGTACAACAGAACCTTGTACTCAGGGCTGAGAACAAATCTAAAGTTAATTAGAGAATGGTCAATTAGTTTCATTTGTATTTGTTGTGTTGCCACCAGATGGAAAGGATAATGGATGGGATCTTTGTGAGCTGAAATGTGAGGCATTTGATAATGATTTAAAGGGAAATATTGTTACTGAAACATTGCATGATTGACTAGTGGGGGAAATCTTTATGTTTCTATAAGTTGTTTGTCAAATACAGTCAATTCCACTTAGTTACATCGCTCTTACTTGCACATTTCGTTTACTTCCATAAAGCGGACTGAAGTGAACTATAGATTTTCTTGTATTTTATTTCACTTAGCAACAGAATTCAGTTGCTGTATACAAGCATCTATGCATTCAATTTTGGTGGATTGTTATGGCCAAAACTGAAGAAATTGAGGTAATGAAGGTTTGGGATAACCTAATTCTGCATCTGATCAATTTTACAGTCTTCTTGTGTAGTGTTGTAACACATAAAGTTACTCGGGACATGTTTACCGTTTTGCCAACAACCCTACATAGGATAGGAAAACATTGAAGACAGGTTATAACTTCACTTGCGAAAAGATCACTGACCTGACCAGACGCAGGTTTTTTTTAACATTCCTTACTTGCTCGCCGACCAAATCGGTCGCAAATCAACTCAACTTTCATATAAGAAGATGTTATTTATTCAGACTATTGAACACTATTATCTTTGATTTTCTTAATGACTAGTTATTTTAACTATGAGTACTATAAACTTGACAAACTGCTTGTCCATCTAATCTTCTTCAATCGCCAAATCTCTTGTTTTTAAAGAATCTTGCTTATATTATCCCTTGCTAAATCTTTACATATATAGATGTAGTAAGTTGTACAAACAAAAAGTCTAATATAGCTAGGTAGCCAATTCTCTGTCCTTGTCAATCAAGTGAATGCAAAAGCTCCTTGATATTTTTCATTGTACTATATGCTTTTGGAAAACCCATTTTTCATAAATCAAATTCTTATAATTAAAGAATAAAAATTAATAATGCTTAAAATTATTTATTTCTGCTCTAGAAACCATTAATAAAATTCAGAAAAAAAAAGATACCATTCTATGTTAATGGAATTTTGAGAACAGGTTCTGATTGTGAGTTAAAGTGATGAAGCCCTTCAAAAAAAAAAAAAAAAAAAAAAGTGTATTCCCTTGTAAAAAAGTTACTGCATCAAGTTTTTTAGTCAAGGTCTTCTTGACCTTTAAATAAATTTACTTATGTATGTTTTTTGTTTTTTTTTGGATTTGTTTGTTTCTTTATTTATTTGCCTTTTAGTGTTTTAAGCCTTTAAAATTTAAGAACTTTAATTATTGTTTTAACTTATTTAACCCTCAAAAATCTTAAACTCAGATTGGCTTGGCCCTTCTCTTTGATAGTATTGTATCACACACACACATCAAACTTTATTGATACTGATTGATGATGACCTTTTATTGTATAAAAAAAAAATAAAAAATACTGAACATAATAAATAAATTTATGTTTTCAAGAACTCAATGAGTCTAAAGTAAATTGAATTGTTTATATATCCCCAGGCTAAGCACATAATCCATTTAAGTAAAACTAAGAACTATAATAAATAAAAAATGCCATTGCCTAGCATAGTACATCATAGTACATACTATGTAACCCATTGAAATATTATTGTATGTGACAATAGAAACAATAACAAAAGCGACATAATAAATATTTATATTTATATATGTATAAAAATAAATAACTAAATATAATTTATTCTCTTCTTTTTCTTTTTCTTTGGTTAAAACAAAAACACACAAAAGCAAAGAAAGGAAACAAAAAAAAAAACACTATTCAATGTTGAATGATTAAATATACAAGAACGCGATAAGCCAACAGTGCGTATGCTTAATGCTTGACAAAAGGTAACTGGCAAATACTACATACATCATATGTGTAGATACAAACACATTAGGTAGTTTGTATATGTATGTGTGTAGGTTTGTATGTAAGCAGGTGCTTGTTGTTAGCAATTAAAAGGGAGCGGTGTAAGAACACAAGAAAATTAACTTATTTATGTTTTGTATTTTTTTTTTTTTTTTGGGTATTTCAAGTTCAAAACTGTGAGAACCGCTTCATTTTGAAGATTTATAAGAATTCAAAACAGAAAACAAAACAAAACTTTGAAATAATCTAAAATCTAAACGCAGCAGTTTCAACGCAGAAGAGGGAAAGACCTTGAACGACGACAAACGAATGAACGAACTAACTAACGAACGAACGAATGAACGAATTTGAATGCGATCTTAGAGCCCCAAATAATCTAAACAAAAAAAAAATGAAAACTTGTTCTAAAACAACGATTTCTGATTACTATGAAGACAAATTAAATAAGACAGAAAGAACATTGATTTCGGTCTCAATGAAGCTTAAATACCTTGCACATCATCATTCATTCATATACTAAGTATATGGTAAGATATATGTATGTAAAAAATTTAATTAGACTTGATCAATTTTCCAATGATGCTTTTGTAAAGACTGAAAATTTTCATTGTAATATTTTAAGAAGAGCAAAAGTTGTCCACCTTAAGAACTGACTTTTTAACACAAATTTATGATATATGGCATATTGATTTAACAAATATTGTTTAGATTTATCTTATGTTTGTGCAACTAACCGAAACATTTGCAACATAAACACACACAAAATTCTTCAAATTCGTTTTTTACTAACCTGGGGCTTCTTTACCCAATATGGTTATGACAAATTACCAATTTTTGTGGGGATTCCCTGAAGTGTTTTCTTTTACTTATGTGCATTTAAGAATTCAGTTTACATGGAGATGAGTGTGTTACAAAGATTGACAAAACCATACTAAAGGAACGTAATTGTCTTAAGCTCAGAAGGACATTTAGATTAGACTAGCAGTCCTGGAGCGCCTTGATGTTAGTGCGTGATTTTTGTAGTTATGATTTTTTTATTAATAATTCACGTGAATGATTATTATATTTTAATATTCCATTCATTGGGGGTGCCACAGAAAACTCTAGTGTTTTCGTCGTATGGAGTTTTGCTTTCCACTCGGCCACTCGGTGATTTTATCGAATAACCAAACCGCTTCAACTGAATGTTAATAGGGCTATCAGCATATAAAAACACAAAAGGAGGAATCAAACACTCCCAAAAGAGTTTTCTGTGGAACTTAAAATCGGAAATCTGGTGGAATAGAGGAGGAAGAGTTTTTCTGGCACCCCTGATTATCCGATATCTTTGACAAAGACGACTTGATTGATTTCAAAGCGTTATATGCAAAGTTTTATCCACCAATTCATCAACAACGGCGGGTTTGAAAAAAAAAATAAGTATGCAGAAACCTTCTCCATGGAAAAGAGCACATATTGACTAACGGTGTCGGAGTCTATTGCATCCACGAATGGGCTTTTTGTGACAATCCCCATAATTCCAGTTCCTCCGAAACTCTGGTATTTATCATGAATTCCAAAACTCTCTTTGGAGATAAAGCCTTAATTTCATTTGGTTCCATGTAATGGCTACCCAGATAGCGGAGTTTGCAAATGCTCTGCAGTCTCCTAATGTTATTGATGCATTGGCCAATCAAAATGTTTCTATTCGTAAAATAGAACGTGGACTATAAAGATTAATGAAAAAATCCCGTGAAACTCAACTATTGGAAAGAAAAAAAAATGCAGTATCGCGTGTCATATCTTCTAGTGTTGCACGGTGCGCGTTGCTCCGCTCCTGAAGTGATGTCAGTGCGTGATTTTTGTAGTCATTGTTCTCGTCATAATTGTATGCCGCCAATATCAAATCAGTTCATTCTTTTGAATGAGGAAAACGTTATCGATTGGTATCAATTCTTTTGAAGTATCGGAAGTTCGGGTGTTTCTGTAAAGCTATAAAGCTTCGTTGTAAAATGTATAAAAATGTAAGATTGTCCTATGTATACCGATTTTCATTGTTATCGGTTCAACGGTGTAGATGGTGATATTTGCAGCGCCATCTAGTGGCGAGTTACTACAAAGTAGATAGCATAAGAACCTTCTTCATGAAAAAGTTCAAATGTGTGCCAACTTTCATGGGAATCGGTCCAACGGTGTCTCAGTCAATTGATCACATACTTACGTATTGGATATTCATGTGCCGTTTTGAATGCCAATCATGCCAAAACTAAATATTTTAACAAATCCAAGTTTTTCATATAAAAGCTCTTTAAGGAAACGTCATTATACCCTAAGTTTATAAGTAGTGTTATGGTAAGTCCAATTGTTGGATATGTTGTGCAAATATTCTTTTCAAAAAGTTTCAAGGGTCAAATCCCAAAAAAAGAAGAAGGAGTTAGAAAGAAGTTAAAGTGAAATACACTCAGCTTGCAAGCCGTGATTTTTTTCGTTTTTAGTTAGGAATTACCTCTTCCTATAATCAGATAAATCCATATAAAACCTCAAAAAGGCTTTGGTTTTAGCGGAATCGTTTCATAGTTCAATGGTGGAGTACCGGTCTTGCCATCCGCACAAAGCGCGTTCGAACCTAGCTTAAGTTGAAGCGTTTATTCGGTATTAAATAGTTCAAGAAAAAGCTCTTGTACTCAACAGGCAATAAGAAGTATCTGTAGAATTCTACCTTCATAGTTTGCTTAGAAATGGAAATACAGACAAACTGAAGTCCTTCTATATGTTAAGATTACCCATATCTTCCATATAAACTTTTTTGTGTCTCAAACTCATAGTTCCAAGTGTTACAAACTTTATGACAAAGTGATGGTAAGATAAATTTTATTCATAATAATGTCAAAAATTAATAATATATAAAAAAAAAAAAAAAAATCTTTATGTTGATGATGCACACTAGAAAACTAAACATATGATGAAGAAAACGTAGAATAACAACAGAACCGAAAATTCCAATTCCAATTCAAAAATCTGTCTGGAAACCCTGAATCTTTGACTTTAAAATATTTAAGCTTAAATCACGTTTGTTTGGTTTTTTTTTTCTTATGTCACTTTTAACATATTCTCAGTTTGAACTTAAGATTTTCTGCTTACCTGCTCAAAAAAAAAAAAAAAAAAATTGTTGTTATTTTTACAAGAAATAAAAGATCAAAAAATCGAAAAAACTATAAAAAATATATTAGTTCATTAAAAGTAAATTAAAAATGATTGAAACCCTTTCATTGATTCATTCATTCACTTAATCAAATCAATGTTGTTGGGTCATTATCATTATTATTACCAAGTAACAAGTAGATCTTGATGATCTGATGACGTTGTCATTATTTTTCAGAAAAGAAACAAAATAATAAATATAATAAAATAAAAAAAAAAAAAACGTCATTATCAAAAACGATCATCGCACTCTACATGGTTACCGAATAGTGAGTAAGTGAATGAGTGAGTGAGTAAGTGATTTGGTGACTGAGTGAATGTGTGGGTCGTTGCTCGAATCATGGCTTGTTGCATAGCATGGAATCCACAAAAATCAGCAATTCGTGTTGATTCTGTCTTTTCTTTTATTTTTACATTCTGTCTTTATAAATACGCGTTTAGTTAAAAAACAATTTTAATCTTTTTTTTTTTTGTTTTTGTTCCAAAATATAAAATAATAAGTATTCATGCTCATACAAGAAAACAATCGAATAAAAACAAAAATACAAAACAAAAACTACTACTACCATATGTACTTCGTTTTGAGGTTCAGGGTAATACAAATTCATATATCAAGGTCGATGTAGTGCTTTTGCTGTTATGGTTGTTGTTATCGGGTTCGTTGATTTGGTCCGTTTTTTTTTTTGGGATTACCTCCATGAGGTTCGTTGTTGTGAGTTGTGTCTTTAATAATTCCAAAAAAAAAAAAAAAATAAAATATCATCATCATTGTTTGCATTTTCTTAACTACAATATTATTATATTTTATTTTATTTTAAGTCTTTAACTTGGTTCATTAGTGCTTACTTTATTTATAGATAGTAGGCCTTAATACTAGGATAATTATTAAGTACTATGATATTATATTATATATTTTTTTTGTCATTTAAACTGACTGTGTGCTTTGAATGTCTTATGGAAAATGTTTGAAGTTATGATTATTAAACAAACAAAAAGTAATGACGACGTGTTTGCACACACGTGCGTATTATTATTATTATTAGTAAGGGCCATTTAGTGGTTATACATGGTCTGGATAATCATGATACACTGTTGAATCACATGTAATAAGACGTGCTGCACATGCATAGAATTTATTATAATTATACGAGCATACTTATTACAAAAAATGTCTACAAAATTGAAGTTCAACTCAAAGTTGGTTGTGAGCTTACATTGGTTAAAAAGTGTTTGAAAAACCAGGAAAACTTGAATTGGATTCATTTGAAGATATAAGATATACTTAATAAGTAGTTTACTAAACAATAATCAGTTTATAAACATTTTACCATTATTCCATAGTCAAATACAGTTTCAGGGGGCTCCAAAATCATAATATAATATGATTGAAAATAAATAAAACTTGCTCCACAAAGCGCTAGCATTCGGAAGCCTTGTTGGCTCACCATCGACTTATAAGAAAATACCATTGTATATTATATATTTCTGAGATTTTTTGAGTAATTTGTCTCAAACGCGTAACAAAAGGGCGCCACTATCAAGTTTCTGCACCGGTTCGAAAAAATCGTAGATCCGAGGCTAGTCAAATATGTTAAGCAATTTGTATCATCATTTGAAGCTGCTAATTCGAGAAATATTGTACAAAAGGTTTCAGTAAAAATGAAATCATTGCCTGACCATACATTACAGTTGTCCATTATAAGTACATACTATATTGTTTATTCCTTTGAATATATAAGATATAATAAGTAATAAACAATAATCAGTTACCATTATCTCATAATCAAATGTGTTAAGTATTTCATACAATTTTTATCAACATTTGAAACTGCTAACTCGAGAAAGGTAAAGTAAAAGTGTTTAGTTTACTTACTAGCCTAAGCTAGGTCCGGTATAGGTATATATGTATTTATAACCATACATTATAGTTGGTCCATTATAAGTACTTTACTAAGAGGCTTTGGGCCGAGAAATACACTATGGAATGGATCTTAGGTTAGATTAGGTTACGTTGGCCGCATGCCCCAAAACGTGCAGAAGAGAAGGGCAGTCACTTAAGAGGTGTTAATCATTTTATAATTCTTCCTTATTTCCATAGCTGCTCATGAATTTTTGATGAGGAACACACATCCATTGACCCATTTGCGCAGTGTAGGAGTTGAAGGTGTGTGGCTGCTATCTACCTGGTTTTCGCTTCGAGGCCTGAAATTATGTATTGTAGATGTCTGGGAATATTAAACAAACGCTCGATAAACTAGCAGCACTGATCCTTTTCCAGCACACTCATTCCTCATTTCGTTACCTATAAAACCATAATGACCCTTACCCAGATTAGTGTAAATGAGTGCTGTTGGACTTGGTTAAGCGGGACTACGAATTATTTTGCTCTTGGTGTTGTGGGCCAACAGAGCCTTCTCAACATAAATCGATATGCTTCTAGAGGTCTTCCCCATGATGTTTATCAATTTTGCTGCTTGCCAACTCAACTGGTCACAATCTGTCCATCCGTTTGTTTCTAAACTTATTAGTCCCTAAGTATTTTAAAGTTCTAAGGTAATATTTTGGTATAAACACGTTGTTGCACATATGTAGTATATAATATGTGTATTGAGAATGGCAATTGGTTCATTGTCACCTTTTAAAAATCTTATGATCATAACATCAGGATGGATAGTCACAAGTTATTACTCATAACATAGTCGAGTCGAGTTGACTTGCGCCAGATTTTGTCGGCATTCTTATTGCAAGTGATTAGTTATGTTAACTTTACGTTTCGATTAGGCGTTGTTTTTTCACAGCATTCATCTGCTTGATGTGTTACAAGCCGGGTATTGTTGCTTTTACAAGTGTAATAAATATATCCGACTACTTGCGCTGAGGCTAAATGCAATTAGAACAGTAACTGCTAGTTCTTTTGTAAAAGGGCTACATCAAACAGAGCAAATCGCAATTGTTGTTACTGCCACAGAGCAGCAGAGGCTTAGATAGGCCTTCTTCCTAACCAAGGAATGAGACATAGACAAGGGGACGTTGATTGACGTTTATCAATCCCGTGATATTAAGTCTCTACGATAGATGTTCACGCTAAACAAATTGACTTTCATTGTTGTTACTGCGTTGATTGCTTGGAAATGTTGTTTGACTGTCTTGTGTTGCTATTGTTCTATATCGCTTTAATATTGTTGGTGTTGCTGATTCAAAACTAAGCTTTACTAAAGTCCTGCTCCCTACAGTATCATTGTTGATTGATAAACCTTAAGTCCATAAACTAAAGTTCTCTCAATATATAAGTATTTATATGAAAATTGAGCTTATATTGAAAGAAGATAAAAAGACGTAATTCTTAAGGTATTTAATTTAAAAACTTTGCAAAAGTGTTTCAAATGTACACATTTATTATATTTATACAAACACATGTACGAACTGTACTCTCTCTCAATAAATATTTAATTTATGAGTCATTTTAACTTCATTAAATGTGGTAAATGGATTATTCCTGATTATGCCACTAATCGTTTCGAATTGGAGTGCAAAATATTACGTATACGCATAGTGGAACATGCCGCTCTAATTGTTACAGCATCCACAACGATTCAAAACAATAATTTAAAACTTACATCTATGCTATTTAAAATTTACCAAAGAGACAATAAAGTCAAGTTATTGATTAAACTTCCTAATCGCAAGACATACATAAATCCCAAACAAAAAAATTCTTGTCGAAGCTAAACAAATAGAATCCAAAAATATCCCATAATCTACTATTAATAATTGAAAAGCATCAATGGTAATCAGATAAGAAATAAGGCGTTGAAAATTACTGATTTACTTGTGCTAAAAGCTAATTAGACTATATTTGTGGCTTTTGTTTTGCTCAGTACTTATACAAAAATTGGTTCGATTGGGATGTTTATTATTGTATAATAAGAATTTACTTGTATTTAATTCTTTTGTTTCTTTGGAACAACAAGTTCATTAGGCACATTTATGTAAGTCTGCTTACCACTGTGCACACTTAAGTGTTTTAAGTACTGTACAATAAAAGCATTGTAGGAGAAGCTTAAATTGCCGAAAATAAAATTGAAATGAAAAAGAAAATAATATACCAGCAGCAGCAACAAACAAATAAGCGAACTAACGAACGAACGAACCATATAAACGAATGAACAACAACAGCAACAACAAGAACAGCGCGTAACAACCGAAAATCATGACCTTCCACAATGCCAGCACGGTGCCGTCGCTGTACATAAAGTTTTATTCAACTCTCTGATATGGACAACGACAACAATGACGGCGGCGGCAATATTAACTTGACAATGGCAGCGAAGTCAACAGCGACAAAAGATTTCGATGGTTTTTTTGTTTTATGTATGTACATATTTATTTTTGGGTCGTTTTGAACGTGAGCTTCTTGGACTTAACACACATAAAAATAGTAGTACGTAGTAAAGAAGCATGATTTTGCGATTTCTTATAGTATTTATGAATACATAAATATTATGTTTATTAATTATGAGAGAGAGAGAGAGAAGCAAATACAATACAATAGTACCTAAGTACCTTACAACCTACCTACCTACATACTTATGATTGAACATTGTCATATCTATTCTCTTGCCTCACATACTGTGCGTATGAGTATTGCGACTAGAAAAATCAAGTTTAAACAAGTAAACTTTATACAAACAAACATATTTCGTTTGTTTCGATTTTGCTAAAAATCAAAAACCAAAAAAAAAAAAAACTGAACTCACTTTTAGTGACCGAAAAATAAGGCCAAGGTAGCTCACCTTGATTAAGACTATCCAAAAAAAAAAAAAAAAAAGCAAACTAAGAAGAAGAAACTTTTATGACCTCGCCAAAAAAAGCTTTAACATAATAATTAATAAAAAAAAATAAAAAAACCAAAAAAGAAATAACTAACTTAGTTTTGTATGTACAATACAATATGTATATTGAAACTGAAACATTAAAAATGAAGAAGGCAAATTGAAAAAGGAGAGTGAGTTAACCTAACCGAAAGCTGAAACCGAAAGCCGAAAGCCAAAAAAACAGAAAAAAAAATCAAAACGAAAAGCAGAGCAAAAAGTCAAAAATTATGGAAGGCAAACGAATATGCGAGCAACAAACAATATTCAACAAGTGTTCGTTCGTTCGTGTTTCGCTCAATCTTTTGATCATTCATTTAAGTTGTTGCTGTTGTTGTTGTTATTATTGGTGTGATTGTTCGAAAGCGCAAAGTCATTGCCAAAAATAAAGCTTATGATGATGATGATGATGATGATGATGGTAAAGAGCAGGCAAACAAGCAAAAATCAGTAATATGCTGGTGATTTTATGTTGTTGTTGATGTCGATGTCGATGTCGATGAATACTGATGTTGATGATAATGATGACAGACAGACAACACTGTTGGCTCTGTTGTTGCTGTTACTGCGTAACATATCCAATAAACCAAAGAAAAAGAAGGGTATTAGGAGGGAAATGAAGAGTTCCAATAAAGCATTGTCCCCATCTGGCCATGCACTGAGGTCAACGTCAGGATCAGTGTCATTGCTTTGTTAAAGGTTTTTTGTTTTGTTTTTTTTTTTTGGATTTTTTTGAGTCATACTACAGGCAACAGGCAGACAAGAGATTTTATTTTATTTTCTTGTTGTTTTGTTGTTGTTTATTAAATTTTAATATTTATTTCTTATATTGTGAGTGAAGTGAGTACATTCACTTTAAATGCATGGTTGTTGTTATTATAACTTAATGAATTCAACAGTTTCAGATGTTTTTTCATTGTTGTAGGCTAAACTTATTAAAATTGTATGAATTATTATTATTATTATTATTTAATTCCTTAAATTGTGTAATATATATACACATTGTACAACAATAATTATGTAGTCTATATAGTAGAAGAATGACTAAATCCACCATCCCTTCCTCTCTCTATGACTATGTATTTCTATCTATCATAAATTCTATTACATTGTATGTATGTATAATGTATCTTTCTGCCTCTTCTCACTCATTCACTTACTCACTTGCACTTCACTACACTATACTATACAATTTATTGCTGCGCTATGTAATTTTGTAATAGACCTCAAAATCGTACAGGCGTAGCCTTAGTTGAGGTCTCGAACAACAACAACAACAACATCAAGTTATGTTGAAAAATCGAATAATAAAAAAAAAAAAAAAATACTAAAGCAATGCACCTCGAGAAAACAGCAACAATAGCAACTACAACAACTACAATCCCAAGTCTAATGCAAAAGCAAAAAGAAAATGAAATGAAAACACAAATATTTTGTATTTGCTGCAATAAAAAAAAAAGAAATAAATACAAAAAGCCGCTTTGCAAAATTTAAAAATAAAAAATTTAAAAAACACAAAAAGAAAAACAATATAAAATCGACAAAACGCACTCTTTCTTTGTCGCTAAGGGAAGCAAGCGCACAAACGTAACATGAAATAAAATCGCAACAAAAAAAAAACCACACTCCCGCGCAAAATAAAAAACACAAACAAAAAAAACCCATAATAAATAATGTTATTTCTGCATATAAACAATAAGAGAAAGAGTCACTCACTCACTGAGAGATTAAAATAGAAAACACACAAAAAAGCACTCTCACTCTTTTGTCTGATTGCTGCTGCTGTTGTTTTTCATTTCATTTGTTTAGCAAAGCATGGGAGCAAGCTCCACTCAGTGAGTCAGTCAGTTTACTCACTCTCGCTCAAATGATTGGAGCTCTCACTCAAAGCTGCAGTCAGTTTAAGTTTTCTGAACTCTCACTTAGAGTCAGTACAGCTGTTTAATGCTTGGTGCTGCTGCTTATTATTATAATAATTGTTGTTGTTGCGGCTGCTGTTGGTGTGATATCTTCATGCAACAACAACAACAACGGGAACTCCAACTCTGGAGGACGGCCGCCTACTCTCCAATTCACTCTCACTTGCACTCATCCATATGATGATGATGATTGCATTTTTTCCAGTTGTTGTTGTTGTTTTTAGTATTGCTAGGCGGTGTGCACTTGCATTAAAGTGAGTGTGAGTACGGGAGTGAGTAGTAAGTAGTGAGTAAGTGAGTGAGTGTGTGAGTGGATGAATGAGCGCCAAAATGCATGCAAGTACAAGTATATGAAGAGTTTACTGAACGAACGAACGACTGAGTAAGTGAGTGAGTGAGTGAGTGACTGAGTAAGTTAAGTTAAGTAAGTTAGTGCAATGACTAGCAACGTTGATGATAATGATGTTGTTGCTGCTACTGTTGCCTGGTTGACTTGACTTGCTCTGGCTTTTGCATTGACTTTGGCTCTGCCTGTGCTGCTTCTGCTATGTTCAGTTCACACTAAGTTAACTCAACACAGTTCAGTCAGCTCTTTTGCTCTTGTTATTGTTGCTGCGCTGCTGTTGCTGTGACTGCGGCTGTTGTTGCTGTTGATGATAATGATGATGATGACGATGGTTATCGAAGGTCTTTCACCCGAACTCGGTCATTGGCGTACATTTTGTGTTGTGTGTGCTGGTTGCTGCTGCTGCTGTTGTTTTTGTTATTGTTGCAGTTTTTTATATATCTGTATGTGTGTGACTGAGTATCTGTGTGTGTTTCTTCTTTAAGTTTTGCTATACTAGGTTTGTGTGTGTTTGTTTGTTTGTTTACTTGTTTGCTAAGATGTGTGCGTTTTGTTTTGTTGTGTGTGTGCGTGTGTGTGTGCTCGCAAATCCAGAGCTTTTCAAAGTGTACGTTCATGTCGCAACAATTTCTTAAGAAAGTTCAATTACCCCAAACAATCAGATTTACTGTCTCTCTCCCTCGGTGTGGATGTGTCCACATGTTAGTATCTGTGTGTTTGTATTTTACTTTTTTTTTTGTTGTTTTTGCATACTTTGCCAGTTTCGCTGTTGTTGTAGTTGCTGTTGTTATTATTATTATTGTTGATGTAAGTGCTGAAGGACGGCAGTGGCGGGAGTTCATCATTACATTGCAATGAATGAATGACTTCAAAAAGAGGATTAAAATTTGTCTAAATTTTTGAATTTTTGATAGGTTTTTTTTTTTATTGATTTGTAAATTTTTTTTTGTTTTTGTTTTTCTTTTACTGAGATTGAGGAAACAAGTTTTCTTCATAGTGCATTCCCTTTGAACATACTTACTTAGTTGATGTTATAACATTTCTTTATAAATTACCTAAAAATTTGTTGCTAAGCAACGCGACTTCTAGTTGAGTCACGTATGCCAATTTCATCAAAAATGAGTTATTCTCATTAAAATTGAAATAACATGAAATTAGTGCAATACTAAAATCTATTGTGTTATGGTATCCTGTTTTGGGAATCTATAAAAAATCTATCCTTTTGTGTCTTGACTTAATGATCTCCTACTGGGCACATTTTCCCACATTGCTACTACATGTTCTTAGATGAATAGCAGCCATGTAATTCTCATAAGTTACACTTCTTAGATATCCATAATAGTGGAGAAAAACACTTGATTATTTAAAATATAAGCTGAAATAAAATATTGTGTTCCATATGAACTCAAGCCAAGATATGTCGAAAGCCGAACGAACAAACCGTTTTTTGGATCGAATCATGATGCGGACGAAAAGTGGTTTCACTACGACAACCCAAAGTCTCAAAATTCGTTATGTAAGCATCATTTTCAAATGCCAAACTGAATATTCATGGTAAGAAGCTTATCGGGTTTGTGCTAGAAACAGCTTTCGTCTCAATTCCATCTCAATTCCATTTTTGAGTGTGCTAGAAACCGCTTTTGACGTTTTTGAAATCGGCAAGTTTTTTACAGACGATTTGGTTAAATTCTTCCTTATCTGAAGTTAGTAAAGGAAAAAAAGTGCAATTTTTTTAGCAAAAATGTAAGTATTATTAAGTTAACTCGATGAGATTGTAAATAATGTATTATACAAATAGTGGAAAACATAGAACAGTGGACTTATTCGAGTGTTTTGGTCAACAAACAATTAAATAAAATGCATATTTTGAATTTGTATGCTTGTCAATCACACGAAACGCAAACAAAAAGCGGACAGCTGTTCATTCGAGCATCAATGTTCTTAAATTAAATTGTAGCGTTTTGTAGCACACTTAGGTTTTTTTTTTGACGAAATTTAAAAAGTCCGACATCTTTCCATCCGGTGGCATCAGCTCGGATTGATTTACTATGAGCTAATCCAGGCTAACGAAACCATCACTGGGGAGCTTTACCAACAACAAGAAATGATGCAATTGAATCGAGAACTGAATCTCAAACGCCCCCAATATGCCAAAAGACATGGCAAAGTGATATTTTAGCACGACAGGCCACATGTTGCAAAAGTAGTCAAGAAATCTTTGGAGGTGCTTCAATGGGATGTCCTATACCACACCACCACATCCCAACCAACACTTATTCCCTAGACATTGCATCTTCCGACAACCACTTGCTCGGTTTGTTGACTCATGACCTGGCTGAGCAGCACTTCAGTTTTTACGAAGAAGCCAAAGATTTAGTTGATTTTTGGATTTTTGGTGGCAGAATTGCAAAGTGAATCGATCTAGGACTATGTGCCTTTCTGTCTGCATAGAAACAATATGTCGCACAGTTTTTTAAATTTTTAGCTGAAATTAGTTTTTAGTCTTTTTGAACTTGTGAAACCCAGAGATAGAGATCTATAATGTAAAACTTTGTCTATATAAAAAAGCACAGGCAGAAGTTTCCAGGAAAACAGAATAGAACAATTCGCGGCCTAAGGCAACCAACTTTTTCGTCTTTCTCTCATCACTTCAGCCACACTGGGGAAAAGGATTCTTTTGCTCGACACCTATATTTGCGGCCCAAATCATCCCCTGACTTCTTTTCCAATGTGGATCAGGTTGGACATCCATGTTCTAGAGTATCCTATATTAAAGATAAGAAAACAATAATTTTCTAATTCAGTGGTCTCTCTGAAAAACAGATGATGCAAAACAATCTTCAGTCGCTTCCCATTCCCATTGTTCTTCTAAAAGCATTACAAATAAGAAGATTATACTATGGAAGGTAGGTGATGTAGGAACTAACTTCATAGGCAATCCCCCAAACTATTTATATAATTGCTTCAGAAAACTTTGGGTGGTTGGAAGTTTTTTGATATCTTGTGAGTTGCTTGTTTATTTCATAATTCCTTTTTCTCATTTTCCATAATAAACATTAAAAATCAAGATGCACCCGCATTATTGCAATTGTTTTGTAATTATAATCATTTCGTCTTCTAATTAAATTAATTTACATGTTTAAAAATAAATTGAAAATGTAAAAAAAAAAAATTAACAATAAATTTAATTATAATATTATAACATCAAATGAAAAATGATATAAAAAACAAACACAACAAAACCATAACAACTTCAGATGGAATACAATAAATGCTAAAACAACAGCAGCAGCAACAACAACAACAATTGTGCAAATTAAAACAAATGCACACATATGTATATGTATTTAGATAGAAATATACAAAATGCAATGCTCACGCATTTAAAGGCATTCATTGCTCATCATCAACATTGGCAATTACAACAACAGCAACAATATTAGATTGCTGTTGCTGTTGCTGCTGCTTCTGCATCTGCTGCTTCTACTGTTCATCTGCATTACAATAATAATAAATAACAATAACAACAACTGCAATTGGCATTGCAATTGCAACTTGTGCTTTTACTTAGGCAAAAAAAAACAAACTTCATTTGCTACTATGTAGTACAATATGTTATTTCATTCATTCACTCTCACTCACGCACGCACGCACGCATGCATGCACATACTCTCTCTTACTCTTAACTCCGTTATTCACTCTTTTACCCCATCCATATTCATATGCTGAGCAGATGTCGTTCGCATTTTAGATACTTTTTACTATACTTTGTGTGTGGTATTATTGCATAGCTATAGTGTTTGTTTGTAGGAGGAGGCTACGAGAGTGGGTTCAATATGATACTATAAAATTTAAGCAAATTTATGGATATTATAGGGAAGTGGTATTGTTTGAAAGATCTTAATAACCCGGATTATTATTCACTGATGATCTGGTCAAGTTATTAAATCATCTATTTCATGAGATCTTTAAATTTCAATAATATACAAAGAATACAAGATTCTACTGGCAAATATGTAGTTCGACTGAAGGCTTACAGCAATAATCTTGCCATGAACTCAATAGGAGTCACCTTGTAGGCCAGCCATTCATAAACCTTGCTCAATGAATCAATCAATGTCTTATACAGTTCCCTATGACTTATACTATTTGAATTCTGATAATGAATTGTATACAAAACAAAAAAAAAAAAAATGTTTACCCAACTCTGCGATCTAAAAAGGATCTCTTATGATGCCCCTGTTTATTTCTTAAATTGAAGGAGTTTTTAAATTGAGATTACTATATAGATATGTTTACAGTTGAAGGTCTAATAATGGACAACTTCAATAACCGAGCAAAGTACTATTAAGTCTGTTTGATTTACGTGATCACCTGTCGTTGAGACTAAATATCACGGTGCCGTGCACAGGAGTTGAACGACAACCAACGCTCCCTTGGATATATATCCGCAGGTACCAATCTCAAGCCATACTTATTTTGGTCTTATGACTCATTCCTTGGTTAGGAACAAGGCCTATCTTAAACCTTTGCTGCTCTTTGGCACAACAGCAACCGGTTGTATAAAGCAACTCCACGCCGAGCTCTTAATACCCGCATGTAGGTATTAAACCACAGCCACCACGATACTCCCATAAAGGGACCGTCTCCTCTGGTCATTACAGAACAAGTTCTGTGGGCTCCTGAACACCCGTGGTACCAGACAAAGTCTCTGGTCAGACCTTTGTACCCGAAGGTACTTCCAATTCAAACCCCAAACAGTTCATGGGCTGGTGACCCATGTGTATTGTATTCACACATCCTTGCAGCCTTTGAAACCCAATTTATAGAGGATAGCCCGGATAACAAATGATGCGTGAACAATATTAATCTACCTTCAAGAATAGAGTTTAAGGCACAAAGGACTTGCATAAAACCATAATTCCCAGAAGGGGGCGAAGTACTATACAAATTTATTTTTAAATATGATAATGATCATCTATATGTTGTGGCGCTGGTCAAAATCTAAATGAAAATACTTAATTTGGAAGCCCTAGCCGTATTCACCAATTTCGACTATCAATTGTTCCAATCAATGCCACATGACCTGTCTGAGCAGCACTTCACATCATATGAACAATAACAATAAATTTGCTCGATTCGTGTATAGCATCAAAAGATCTGATCCGTATCTGTATGCTATCAGAAAAATGGGTTAAACTAGTAACTAGGAAGGGACAATAGTTTCAATAAAATATACCATACTAATCTTTCAAAATAAATGCTCATTTTTTTTCTTAAAAACGACGAAAACTTATGTCCACGGTGAATGTCTGATTATGAGAGTTTTTACTGTGTGGAATGGTATGATCCAGATGAGGAGTCTCCACTCCTTAACAAAGTAAACCGTTATAAGATATGATTTTATATATTTTCTAATTTTATTTATTATATGATATACAAGATTTCTTTTTGATTAAATGAATGCATAAGGTATTTACTTTTCGGTGAAACCCATTTAATATTAATATTTATCTTTATCATTATTTTTATCGTTGTTGTTGCCGCTTTTGTATGGTTTTTTTTTTTTTTTTTGGGTGCATTAAACAGAAAACTGTTTCGTGGGATCACAACAAAAAGTGCGTTGATCTCGCCGCAGTGCAAGTGACGAAAGCAACAATAAATAATTAAATTACAATAAAAACAACAGCAATTGAGTATCTTCATCGTTTTGGTTTTTTTCTTTTTCTTTGTTTTAAATTCTTTTGTTTTTATTAATATCTTTTTTTTTTTTTATTTGATTTTTACCTTTACATTGGAAAGAAAAAAGAAGGAAATGAATTCAAAATATGTTATCTGTGTAACAATTCCTCTTTATTATCTTTAAACTCTTTGTGGTTTAGTGGCACAAGCTCAGCTGTGTTTCTAAAACATTTCTATCTTTTGTTAGTAAATGACTAATTTTGTATGATTTCATACACAAAATTCTGATTTATTTCGTAATCCCCACAGAAAAACCAAATAATAAAAAAATTGAAAAAATTCAACAAAAAAACAAAATCAATCAATGAAACTTTTGCTTTGAAAATTCTACAAGGTTGTCCATACACGTTCATGACCAAACAATGTCTTCGTCGCCTTTTGCCTTTCCCAGGTTTATAATCACTTCAATTTCGCACACTTATAAAACAATATTCACAACAAAATTAATAAGAACATTAATAAAAAATCAACCAAAAGATATTTCGAAAAAAAAAAAGAGTCAATGAAATGAAAAGCAATTCACGAACCCGCAAAATGAATGAACTCTGTTTTGACCATTGCCGTTGGTTGTTGACCTCTCTCGGGAGAGTTTAAATCGTTGCTGTGCCATGCCGTCGTTGTTGTCGTCATCATCATCATCGGTTCTCGGTTGCCTCACATTTACTTTACTAAAGTACTCGTACATGCATACATATGCTTTATTGTGTGCATTCGCATTCGGGGGTAATGCGCCTACATCAACAACAGTTCAACAGTTGTAGGTGTTCGTGTAAAAGTGTTTTTGAGGGGTTTTTGATCTTAAAACAAAACAAGAAAATACTTACTACAACATATACGCTTCTAACATTATGTGGAATAAGATTTTCCTTCATCATATAGATTGTACTAGTTATTTTTATTATTATAAATTGCCAATTCTATCTAGATATGTTGTACCATATACATATGTATACTATGATGAGTTCTTGCCCTTTGATTGCCGTCGAAATGTTTGTCTTTCTAAAAGAATGATTAAATCAAATTATTAAGATTACAGGGCTTGATAAAGGACAATATTTTGTGAATATTATCGAGGGATGGAAATTTGATGAATGTGGATGGTAGATTGTGCCGCAGAGATTTGTTCCAGTCCTGTCAAGTTTTGTATGCAAGTATGTGTTGGATTGCCAAATTAATACCAGCATTTTTTGAAATTTCCGATCATATTATATATTGCGCGCATTTTCTGAGCATAAATGATACTTTGGTCGGGAGAAAATGGTACCCTAGCCGCGACTCTTCTTGAGGACGCATTTATGACTCGCTTTTCTAATCATTTATGAGTCTTCTTCGAGTCATATTCCTTATCATTTTCGACACATTTTAGAGTCATATTCCTGAACATGTGCTTTTTTTTAAAAAAAAAAAGAATATAATTGATTTTTATTATTGAAGTAAGTTTATTTATAAAGCAGCAACATAAAAGCAACAATTAAGACTTAATAGTTTCATCCTGACGTTTCCTTTTTGTGATCCTATCTTTGGATAGAAATTGTTTTTGTAGGACAGCATTCATGTCCTTGTCGGTTCAAATGGCAAATATCTAAGATAAAAAAAATTAATTTTACTGTCGCATTCATAGAAATATGTACCTACATTTAATGGTTGTCACTAGGAAACACTTTTCGGCGCTTGGTTTTGTGCTTGTTCCCTTCCAGCTATAAACTGATGCCAATTCATCAGAATTAAAATATTAACAAATTAATGAACAAAAATGTAGAATTTGACATTTCTTTTCAAATTTGTGAAAAAGAAAAACGAAAAAGTCCCGTTAGAATCACAAGAAATACCGTATTGCATCGACCAGCGGCTCCAAATATTGCTACACATTCAACAGCCACAACAATCATATTTCAATCTCCAGCATGATCAATTTGCGATTTCTCTACATTTTGTTATTGTAGTTCCGAGAAATCACATTTTGAGCGTAAAGATGAATCATTTTCGAGTCTTCTTTGAATCGCATATGAAATCAATCACTTTTTAATCATCAAGAGGACTCGAATAAGACTCAGCAAGATGATTTTTGTTAAAATGATCTTCCAAATGCTAGCTGGGTATGTCCAGGTAAAAATAAAATCCGAACGATAGAATGTTGGTAAATTGCATCAATATTGATTGGACATAAAAAATATTAGAGTAGCAAAATCCTTCTTGCCTTCTAACTCTCGCAAATAACAAACACAAGAAATAATATTTCGGAAAAGTATCCGTGTAGTCTAAGGCTGCCTTAAAGGACATTGCAGAGTTTTAAAATATTTACCTTATACATATGCGGTTAAAACGAAACACCCAATGTGTATAGTAGATTAGCTAATGAAGAAGGATACATTAGAGCATTTATTATGCGGGCTTAATTTGGACCAGACTCGGATCATATATCCGTCACCATAAATTAGAAGCAAGTAAAATTGCAGATTTACTTCCAAAGAAAATCTTCGACTTTTTGATGAACATCAGAATCTCGGAGGAACTGTAATTATGAGGATTGTCACAATAGGCCCATTTGGTGAATCTTATCTAATCTGATCTATCTCCTATATTATTAGTATATAAAAATCACTTGCTTTGTATAAGCCCTGTATTCCTCCTCGAGAATGATTCTCAAATTTCTATTTTTCTTTTTTTTGGTTTGCTTAGGGTGGTTTAAAATTATAGAAAAAAACTGAAAAGGTACAATTGAAAAATCGAAAATAATGAAATTAATGTGGTGTGCTAGATTGCAGAACATGACAAACATTACCATGAAAGAATAATAATAAAAAACAAGCAACCTCCATTAAATCGAAATTAGCAAGGTGTGCGAGTGAGATGATAAAATTTTATCAAATAATGAAGATTTTCTAATACATTTGACGAGAAATGTTTACACAAATATTACAGCTAACCAATCAGTATCCAATAAATATCAGGGAAGGAGAGGCATCTAGTCTAATCTAATCATTTGATATAAGTCATCATAAGAATTAGTTTCAGTTTTCAGAAGAGCCAATGTACCTATCTACTCAAACACATTCCAATATTTGTGTGTTTATCACTACTTACTGAAACTTGGGTCAATTTTTTTTATTCATTTTTATATTATTGTATTTAAAAATTTCCCTTCTCTGGCTTAGAAAAGATAATAGATTTATTTAAATTTATTTGTGAAATTTACGTTTACTATTTGAATATGAAAAATCAATAGAAATGTTTTTGTTTGTTTTATGAATTATAATTTGCCCGTTTTAATCAGTTTTATTATTATTTTTTGGTTTTAAAATTTGCCTCATTTTCCATACGCTTTGTATTGTTTTTTTTTTTTGACTGCTCATATTTTTTTAGTGGTTTCAAAACAAATTTGAGGATGTTGTATATCTTATTTTTTTTTTTTAAATGAGTGGGGAATTGTTTTTTTATTAGTTTGGCAACTTTTCGTAAATAAATATTTTATTTGGTTCTATGAAATGGTTTTGTCTAGGTTTTGGATTTTAAAATTTATTTTGATTTTTTTCATTTAAGAAATATAATTGATGTTTTTTTGTTTGAATCATTCAATTGTACTTTATTTTGTTTAATTAAATATTAAATAATTTACCCATTCGTATGATTAAAATATTTTTTTTTTCTTTCATTCTGTTTAATTTTATATTATATTTTAATAAAGTTATTGCTATATAAACTCATGTATTAGTTTGCTCAATCAATTATAGACCTGGGGAGTCTCTGTGAACTTTCATATAACTTCCTAACAACTTCATTAAGATTTTCTCAATTTTATGGTATTTTTTGATCCATGTGATTTAATGATATGTTAGTGTTTTTAATTAAAAAATTCGATTGATTTAAAACCAAATCTTCATTGAATTGTATTTAGTATTTTTCACATTCTTATGATTAACCTATTTGTTAATCATTTCTTTATTTGTTTAGTTTGTTATTATTTTAAAAATGTTATCGCTTAATAAATTTTTTTTCCACTAGTTTCGTTGTTTAGTTTAGTCTGAATTTTTATTTTATTGTTCTATTAATACAAATATGAAAGCATAGAATATAGTTTCGGACATTCTTCGAAAGATTAAAATAACAATTTATATATTAACACGTGAAATTCAAAAGGGTTGTAACACTCAAATTATAATGCTGAGTCAATGGAATTCAGGTGGAATATCAGGTTGGGACGCAAAGAATCTAATGCTATATGACGAAATTTGTCCTTGCTATACGGTATACATATGTATGTATATTTACTTATATCCATTCATTCATTCAATTGTATTTTTTTTTATTTAATTGAACACTTTTCTTTAATTTTGCTTAATTTTTAAACATTTTGCTGTTTTTTTTCATATTTAATATTATTTTTTTCTTTCTGATTTCTGAATTTCTAATTGTATTTGTTATTTTCTTACTATTTTCAATTCTTGTCTGAATATGATTTTTAAGAATATTTAATTTAAAATAACACAAAATTTTAATGAAAAAGTAATATGTTCTCGTTTCTGTTATTCCTCCTCTGGAAACCCAGATAAGTTTTTTAATTTTATTTATTGGTTATTTATTATTTAATTAAATTTGAATTAATCTTCTTGAGTACTGACATCATATTTGTAGAATTTACAAGTTACTAGCGAAGTATGCTTGCAGTATATTCATACTTTTCACTGATGAAACTTGATATGATACTTTCGACAACTGCTCTTCGCATTCATCAAGAAATCCCTTTATGAAATCACCTTGACTTAGTAGTAAGAAACGCTTCACTGATGTTATATGACTAATATAATCGAATTCATTCAAAATCACTTTTAGTAGAGATGTTTGATAGTTTTCTAAAACTTTCAATATATGTATGTTCTTTCTTATCACGTAGAAAATTTAAGTTAAGTTTTCTTGTCACGAACTTCCTTGCACCTTCGGATATGAGATTTAAATATTTAGTGGTGTTAATTTATATGATATGATAAATCTTTGATTCCAGTAATCTAATGTGATAGGATTAGGGAGATTACGTTTTCTGCTGCTTTGTTCCTTATTAGTATTAATCTTCTTATTCTTGGGATGGTACTGTTTTTGGAAGTTAAGATTTATTTTTAAAATTATTAATGTTTTGATATTTTATATTGTCAATATGATTTTAATATTTTTTTTTTTTTTTTTTGTGTAAATTTATAGTTGGGATTTCCACATACGATGCAATTTTATTTATGTATTTTGAATATCTTCATCTAGGAAATACTTATATTAAATATTTTATCCATTCTAATGATTCAGTTATTTTTTTTTTTATTTATTTAATTTGATATTATATTTTAACAAAGTTTTTGCTATATAATTTTCCAATATTTTCATTAGGGTTTTATTGATAGCTTTCTTTATGTCACTTATGATATTTTTTTTTTTACATATTTTATATGTCTATTTAGTGATTAATTTTATGATTTAATGATGTGTTAGTTTTTTTTTATTGACAAATTCGTTTGATGTAAAATCAAATCTTCCAATACTTCTATTTAGTATTTTTCACATTCTTTTGATTATCATATTTGTTTTTAATTTTTTATATAAACTCATGTATCAGTTTGCTCAATCAATTATAGACCTGGGGTATTTCTGTGAACTTTCATATAATTGCCTAACAATTGCATTAGGGTTTTCTCAATTTTATTTATATCCTTTGTGGTATTTTTTGATTCATATGATTTAATGATATGTTAGTGTTTTTAATTTAAAAATTCGTTTGATGTAAAATCAAATCTATTTAGTATGTTTTTTGTTACTTTTATTCATTCATTTGCTTTTCGTTTTTCAGCTATAAGATCTTCATATTGTCAACATAATTATTTCCTTAAATGAGACACGATGGTCATATGTTTCTAATAATATAGCGAATCTTATTCCCCTTATTTGTATTTCCAAGAAAGAATAGCAGGTTAGCCTTTTCGTATGTAGTATTTAAAAAATATAGATTACTAGCGTATTTGTCGTGCTTTGCTACGCTCCCGACGTGATGTTAGTTCGTCATGCTGTTCTTTTATGAATTGTAATGCATTGCGCAGCAATTGAAATACTTTTGAAAAATCAGACGAATTAATTATTTGTATTGACATAATTATCTGATATACATAGATGACAAAATATGTCTCTAAGCTTTATAAGCAAAATATTATCCACTATCTCGACAAAAGCAAGTCCGATTCGCATCAAACTCAAGACTATGCTGGAGATTTCCTTAAAATTTCATCAAAATTGGTCAGCAATTTCGGAATCCATAAGCGACATAGGTACATACATCCAAATTTATATACAGGGTGAGCCAAAAAGGACGGACGTTTTTCAAAAATTTATAAACTTGTTAAGGATCATTGAAAACAAATTTACATTTGAATTTTTAGAATCGTTAGGTCAAAGCATTTAAGAATGTCAAGTGTGGAAAACAATATCGGGAATTTGGCGATGCAGCGCTGAAGCCGTTCCACGAAGTTTGCTTCTACTCTCTCAAGCATTTTCCGGTCGATTCTGGCAGTTTCCTCGTGAATCGCTTCCTTCAATTCCTGAAGGTTTCGAGGCTTGTGTGTGTATACACGAGCCTTAAGGTGTCCCCACAAGAAAAAATCGCATTTGGAGAGATCAGGTGACCGAGGTGGCCAATTAATGTCCCCAAATCGGGAAATCACACGACCTGGGAAGTGACGGCGGATGACTTCCGTTGTTCATAATCCCTTGGCTGTAAAACTTGATCAATTGCTAACTTGTAGGGGTTGAAATGCAGTTAATTGTGTAAAATACGCCTTACCGATGGATTACTCAAGCGAAGTTGAGCGGCGTGGTTTCGTGCAGAACGACCTGGGCTGTTGTTCAAAACACCTACCGAAGGATCGTGTTACTCGTGGGTACTCTTTGGTTCCGATGAACAGCAGTGATCGACTCGTTATTTCGCACGAAACTCTCGTAAGCGTAAACGCGTTGTTCCAACATCTACAGAGCCATGGCGGTGACTGAAAAAAAAATGCTATTACCGGACGAACATAACGGTACCAACCCCCTACCTACTAGCCATTTCAAAAACGTCCGTCCTTTCTGACTCACCCTGTAGCTAGCTTTCCCACGCCATCGCTAAAATAAAAAAGTATACAAAGCATATACGTATGCCACCATTTTTTTCTTTGATGAAGATCAAACTGATATGTGGGGATGGAATCTACGACAGAAAGAGGAATGTAGCGCTGTAGACCGCCGATAAAAATAAAAAACCACCAACCATTCATTTTCTCAATTCCATGTATTTCATTAACGTACTTACTGATAAAAATCGGGCGAGTCGTTTCGGAGCAGTGCGAACACTTACAACCTGACAGGAGAAAACAATTTTTTGCCTTTACTTTTCTACTTGAATGATTACACTGGACAACAACATTTTTGTTGCATGAAATGTCAATCAGTAAGAGGGATGGGATTTTAAAAGTTCAAGGGTATTTTTAGCGAGTTTTTGACAAGTATATGCCTGGGGATAATAATAATAAAAGTAGGTACGTAATAAACTAAGATTTAAGTCTTCTTCAAACAAAAGTAAATCGTTGATCGCATGATCTAAATTGGAGGAATTTAGTTTCACGAGCAATATATTTTGCAACGTCTTGTGGCAAAGTTTCATACTAGCGCGTTGCTATGCCATCGACGTTTTGTTAATTGCAGTTTTTCATACTATGAACACAGCGATTGAACGACCCGCGCACTTCCCTGTCGTGATCCAATGTGTAATAGCCGACGAAACACGAAACACACTCCCTCTCGCTTGCCTCGCTCTCAATGAACATCATGAACAGAACCATAATAACAAAGAACGCAATTCTATTGCCCGTATTCAATAAATGAGAGGAAAAATACAACAATAACAACAACCAAAGCATTAACAACGAAAAAACGTTCAAAACGTCTTTTGCTTGGTCTTGTAGTGCTTTCACAAAAATTTAATACTTAAAAATAGTATGTTTTACTTTAAAAAATTAATAAAATAATAAAATACAACTCGATTGCTTAGCATTCATTTGTTATTTAAAAATTATCGGTCCAGCCATTTAGGAAAAGAAGAAGAGTCACAAAAATCCGTACACTTGAATTTTATATACACGTAAAGATTAGTCATCATAAGGATTAGTTTCAGTTGTCAGAAGAGAAATGTATGTTCTATTTAGTTACTTATTCAAATGTTCCAATATTCGCATTCCAAGATTCTACTTACTTAAACTGGAACAATTTATTTACACCCAAATATTTTTTACACGGACTTTTTGTACACAATTTGAAATAACACGGCTTACAAGACGAATAAATTTTTTTACACGAATTTTTTGATGTTGCACGAATTCCATAAAATTAATTTTTAAGGCAGTTTTTTCCAGTGTTTTATAGCAAATTCGTGAATGTACATATGAATGTATACGAAAACAAAATACAATTAGGGGAATGCCCGAATAATGATACATACGCTTTTTCTTTATCTCGTTGTTCTACAAATTTAATTTCGTGTTGAAATGCTCAGTTCGAAAGCAGCAACATTTGTATTGCGAAATCCTATCTTGCAGAAAACGGAAAAACATATGGTCTTCTGTATAGAAGATTTACTAAAAAAAAGAATATCTATCGATGGGAAAATTATAAAAGAGAAATCACTTAGAATATACAGCCGACATCAGGAATTGGAGCCATCAACAAGCCTTCAGGAAACGAAGAATCTGGTATTTAATGCAAATGATGGATGGCTGTCTGGTTTTCTTAAAAGACACGCATTTCATAAGCTAAAAATCAAAGGAGAAGTTGCTTCAGCAGACGAAAATGCTGCAAAAAGCTTTCCGGATGAACTAGCAAAAATAATTGAACAGGGTTGTTATAATCCAGATCAAATATTTAATTCCGACGAAACAGGACTATTCTGGAAGAAAATGCCTACAAGAACTTATATAGCAAAGTCTGAAAAATCATCTAGTGGTTTTAAAGCAGCCAAAGATCGGGTGACGCTCTTGTTTTGTAGTAATGCGTCTGGTGATAAAATGTTAAAGCCTCTGTTAATCAACAAATCTCTTATGCTGCGAGCTTTAAAAGTTAGAAACATTAAACAACTTCCAGTTCATTTAATGGCGAATAAAAAGGCATGGATGACGGCTGATGTATTTACAAACTGGTTCAAAAACTGCTTTGTTTCTGAAGTCCAGAAATATATGGAACAAAAAGGTTTGGAATTCAAAATACTTTTTCTCGTTGATAATGCCCCCAGCCAAATATTAAATTGCTGTTTTTGCCGCCTAATACCACCTCGCTGATTCAGCCACTCGATCAGGGTATTATAGCAGCATTCAAAATGTACTACATAAAGCAAGCGTTTAAATATATTTTAGATTCAGTGGAAGAAAAAAATTTAACGGTTGTGGAAGCATGAAAAAAGTTTACAATACTGGATTGTATTACACATGCTTCTTTTGCCATCAAACAGTTGCGGCAATCCACCTTAAATGCTTGTTGGAAAAAACTTTGGCCGGCATGCGTCAAAAGTGGAAGTTTTGATGCACAAAAATCAGATGTTTGCTCTGAAATTATAGCTTTATCACAGACAATTGGTGGCGAAGGTTTTAACAACATTCAAACGACTGTCATCGATGAATTGATGCAAGAAAGTCCTTTGGATGAGGACGATTTGATTGATGTCATGAGAGTTGATGATAATATAGAAGCCGATAATGACGAAGTAGAAGGTGAAGTTAAGTTATTAACAGCTGATTTAATTAGCGAAGGCTTGAAATTTGTTACAAACATGGAACAACACTTTCTTACTTATGATCATGATATGGAGCGTGCATTAAAATTCCAACGCAATCTTCAGTTTTGTGTAGCTGGATATTAAGAATTATATAAGGAACTTAAAAAACCAAAAAAAACAGCTGCTAATAACAAACTTTGTAACAAAAAAAAAAACAACAACAGCCTCTAATAACAATAGATAGACAGTGGTGGAAGAATTATCTTCAGATGACGATGCTCCTGCCCATAATAAACGTGCACACTTGTTATCAAGTAGCGATGAATAGTTGCGAAATCTACTTTTATTTCCTATTTAAATTTAAATTTTTATATGATACACCTTTTTGTACTACATAGTAATTTTATTTTTTTTGTAATAAAAATGAATTATTTCTCGTTATTTATAACATGGATTTCATATTTACTTTTTATGCACGGTTTTTGGGGGAAATATATATAGATTTTCAATCTTACACGATTTTTTAAAATTTTGGAACATATCCCCAAATTTACCATATGCCGCATATATATTTTATATAATTGGGTGTTTTTTTTTTTTGTATTTAAAAATGTCCCTTCTCTGGCTCTAGAAAGTTGATGAATTTATTTTAATATTTTTGTGAATTATACATACATCTTTCTTGGCTATTTATCATTTTTTTAATTTTTCAATCAAATTCTTTTTTAAGCAAAATTTAAAAATAAAGGCTGGGGAATGCATAGCGATTTTTCAGATGTATGGGTTACTTATTTTTATATAATTATTTTATTTTGTTTCGTTCTATAAGATGGTTTTTTTTAGTTAAAACCGGAAGTTTAAAATTGTTTTTTTTTTCATTTTTGTTTAATTTTTACAAAATTTCTTTTTATTTTATCATATATAAAATTTCTTCTTTATTTATGGATGGTTATCAAATGCAGCTTTCATAAAGTTACCTTATTTTGGTTCGTTCTATAAGTTTGTTTTATATAGTTGTGTTGGCTAAAGGCCGGGAGTTTTAAGTTTCCATTTTCCGTCTTTTTTAATTTTATTTATGCCAATTTTTGTTAGTATTTATTTATTGATTATTTATTACTTAGTTAAAATTGAATCAATCTTCATATTCTTGTGCCGTTGTATCATATAGATTCAATTAAAAAATTGTTTTCTCTAGTCATTTTAAATTCCGTTAATGGTGAATATTTTTTTAAAACATTTTTTTTTTGTGACTATTTTAACAGAAATTTTTTTTTTTTTGTTTTTTATTTATAAGTTGGGATTAGTGTAGCGATTTGCTCATTCGATGTATTTTTATTTATATTGAATTTCTTTTTTAAGAAATATATTTGATGATGATTTTTAGTTTGATTCATTCAATTGTATTTTATATTATTTGAATGGACAAATTATAAGTTGAGATTTAAGTAGCAATTTGCACATACAATACAATTTTATTTATTTTAAAAATCTTCATTTAGGAAATACATACATATATTAAACATTTTATCCATTCTAATGATAACTGTTTTTTTTATTTGTTTAATTTGATCTTATATTTGAATAAAGTTATTTCTATATAAACTCATGTATCAGTTTGCTCAATCATTTTAGACCTGGGGAATTTCTGTGAACTTTCATATAATTGCCTAACAATTTCATTAGGGTTTTTTCAATTTGATGGTATTTTTTGATCCATGTGAATTAATGATATGTTAGTGTTTTTAATTTAAAAATTCGATTGATTTAAAACCAAATCTTCATTTAATCCTATTTAGTATTTTTCACATTCTTATGATTAAGCTATTTGTTATTCATTTCTTTATTTGTTCCAATACTTCTATTTAATATTTTTCACATTCTTATGATTATCATTTTTGTTTTTAATTTTTTATATTATATTTTAATAAAGTTATTGCTGTATAAACTCAGTTTCAGTTTGCTCAATCATTATAGACCTGGGGTATTTCTGTGAACTTTCATATAATTGCCTAACAATTGCATTAGGGTTTTCTCAATTTTATTTATATCCTTTGTGGTATTTTTTGATTCATATGATTTAATGATATGTTAGTGTTTTTAATTTAAAAATTCGTTGGATGTAAAATCAAATCTTTCAATACTTCTATTTAGTATTTTTCACATTCTTATGATTAACCTATTTGTTTAATTTGATATTATTTTAATAAAGTTATCGCTACATAACTCATGTATCAGTTTTTTCTATGTTTATAGTCTTCTTTTTTTTTTCAATTTTATTTATGTTTATTGGAAAAATATCATGATATCATTTGTCTTAATTTTCTAATATTATTTTTATTATATACTATAAGATCTTCATATTGTCAACATAAGTATTTCCATAACTCAGATATGATGTTCGTATAACAATACAGCGTTGCATATTTCCCTTCTATTTCGAAAAAAGAATAGCAAACACTCTCCAGACTATGCTAGAGTTTCTCAGAAAATTTCATCAAAAAGAGTCCAGCAATTGGTGTTATATGTATTCGCATATTTCCTGACAAATAATTGATATTCGTTAAATCACTAATACTCGAAAAATATTTATTTATTAATCTATTTCTATTTTGTCCCCTTCGAAGTAATCCCCCTCAAGTATAATACACTTGTGCCAGCGTTGTTTCCACTCTTCGAAGCACTTCTGATAATCACTTTTTTGTACTGATGCGGCCTTTGTTTCCTCAATCGATTTAAATATCCTTCCTTTCAGGTTCCTTTTTAATTTTGACAATAGGAAATAGTTACAGGGTGCCAAGTCCGGTGATTACGGTGGCTGAGCTATGATTACGGTTCCGCATTTGCCCAAAAAATCACGAACAAGAAATGATGTGTGATGTGGCGTATTATTTTGGTGCAATATCCATGTCTGATTGTTCCACAATTCCAGGTGTTTTTGTCGTATTGCTTCATGCAAATGGCGCATAAATTCAAGGTAATATTCCTTATTGACCGTACGACCTTCTGGCAAGTACTCACGAAGCACCACGCTATTGTTAACTTGTTCTGGTGCGTTCAGATCGGTTCTCGTCATCGACATATTCTCGGCCTTTTGTGAAGAGCTTGTACCACTTGTAAACAATGGATTTATGTCTGTCAAAAAAAAACTGAAGATGCAAAATGGCTGATAATGTCAACATATCGCACATATTAAACTAATGTGTTTACAACTCAAAAAAACACGATTTTTGCCTCATTAGAGACTGCATATGTACTTTGTTAGTAAAGGAAGTTAACACAATTAAAAGATCAGTGACATCGGGATAATGATTAGTTCTGAAGCAATTATGAAATAGTGATCTATCTACATATTATGTACAATAGTATTTCCCCTATTATTTAGATATGTAGACAATTGCGGATCTTTTTGGCTTTACTTGTTTATGGTATTTCATAATTTAATCTGCAAATGATAAACTATTAAATATTACCGCATAAATACAAAATAATTTTTTGAATTATTATAAAAAGCCAAAGCAAAAAAAAAAAAATTGTCAAAAATGAAAGAAAGAAAATGAAATATAAGAAAAGAAAAACAATTGAAATTGTTTTTTTTTTTGCGGTATTTGCACTTTTCACAAACAATGAAAGAAAGAAAATAAAATTAATGAAAACAACAGCTCCACACTCACACACACATACAAATACTCATACTCATACTCTCTTTCAATGAGTTAAAATAAAAATAAAAAATTAACAATAATAAAAACAACACAAAACAATTGCATTCGCATGCACCACTCAATCAACAACAACTCACGTTTTTCTTGTTTACACTCAAGCGGCGAATGCACTCACTCACTCACTCACACTTTGTTGTGTTTCTCATGCTCACTCTCTAAAACACTCTACACACTTGACTGCAACAACTTGTTCACTCTCACTGATAAACCAACGGCGGAAGGCATCTCAAGCAAATGCTCCCATGTGTCCATCTATTACTCTCTCTCTCTCTCTCCGCCCCATGAAAGCATAGCAAAGCGGGCGCAAGCTTTAAGTTTGCAAAAACAATAACACATAAACAGACACGAAGCGACATGACACGAAGTGCAATACTAGTAGAAAACGAACGAACCTTCTCATTGTAGGCACGACGCCATTGTCGTTTCATTGTTCGTTTTTGTATGCATTTTGGGTTTGTTTGCATATTTGTTGTTGCTGGTTGTTTTTACTTTGTTTTGCTTAAGCGGCAAATGCAATATTGCACTCACTCAATGTTGTGCTTTACTGAAACAGAGAGACGCTGAGAAAATAAACAATTGTTTTTGCATTTGTTTTTGTGCTTTTTTGCATTTTCTTCTAATGCGCGCGCTCAGTTAACTAAATAGAAATTTAAAGTCTCAGATATTTTTTTGTTGTTGTTGCTGAAATGCATGCATTTGTATGATGAATCTAAATACATGCGAGTGTGTATGTGCATGTGTGTATGGTTTGTTGTTAAGTCACTAACGTGTGACTGACGGCGGGCAGGCGATCGGTCGACAACTACTAGTTTTTTGTTGTTGTGCTTTTATTTATTTTATTTGCTTTGTTGCTGCTATTCGCATTCGACTTTTTCAATGAGTCAATCCTTGAAATGTTGACTTCCTGATACGCATATGACTGACTGACTATTGAACAAGTTTGCTTTGTTGTTGCTATTGCGCTATTGTTGCTGTTGTTGTTTTCTTTTTTTGAAGGTTGCGTATAATATTGTACACAAACAAATAGATAGATAGATAGAAAGATAGATATTTTTATATGTATGAACAAATAAAGACTTAGAAACGAGACATGCACGAGGCATATATTGTAGAAACATTCAGACGGATAGAGAGACATACATAAATGCATACATCTATATGAGTATGTTTATTTGTGCATGATTATTTGTTTTTATTTTATATACATAGATTTTATTTAGAATTTACAGTTTCTTGATTTAAATATAAAACAACTACAACAATAACAAAAACAATAGACCCGTTGACAGTCAAGATTTGTCTTATTTCTTATTTTATTTTATTTAGTTTTAACTTTATTTTATTTTTTTTAATTATTAAAATATTATTTCTTTATTTATATATTATTTTTTTCTTCTTATGTTTTGTTGTAGTATGACTTCATGTGCATTAATTATGAATTTTTATTGCATTTATACAAAAGAATAAGATATAAGTTTTTAGTAAGTTCTCTTCAAATTGAAGTTCTTAGAAAAAATTGAAAAGAAAAATCATTTCACATAAAATAAATAAACAAAACCCATTAAATTAAATTAAAGAAGACTTATGAGTTTTCAACTCAGTGAGGCCATGATCTTTTCTTTTGCTACCATATTCTTTCTGATTAATATTTTAGTTATTTATTTATTTTAAAATGTCAAAGGTTCTACAATCAAACGAATGAATACATTTTGGTGCAGTAATATTTAAACATACAATACATAAACATAAACCTCATTTGGTGGTAATAAAATAGTTTAAAATTCAAAATTGGATATTGACAAGATATACTTAATTATGATGTTTTTATATATAAATATATTCGTTCAAACAATCTTACTAAATAATATTGGTCATATAAAAACGAAATCAATGAACAAAATTTTGTTAGAAACTGAGAGACTGGATTACATTTTATAGAAGCAATGTCCTAGGTCCTAATACAAAAAGTGTCTAATCATGTCAATTGCTGGAAAGTAAGTCTTAAGGAGGTCAGGTTGACTTGATGTTTGATTTACAAGCAAGGTAACGGACTTTTGTTGTTTGTGAGGTGAGATTTTGTGAACCCACTAGTTGCTCTTAAAGCTACGTAGTCAAAAAACTTAAAAATTGTGATTCAAATTATACAATTTTGGATTCCTTGGGTTGTTATACTCTGAATTACATAAGAAATGTAAGAATTTTCTAGCATTTTTATTATTGATTACTAGAGGACCTTGGGCAGACGTTGCAATACCCAAACAAAGAAAAAAATTCACATTGTTCCCATGACAGTCATATTTTTTATTTATAGAATTTTTTACGTGTCTGACAAAGACTATTTGATTAATTGAAAATATGTCTCTAAGCTTTATACGCAAATTTTTACTAACCAAATCCCGTTTTTCTGGTAGATTTTTTTAAAAAAAAATATGTATGCAACTTGCTTTATAAGCATTAATTTTAATATTAGAACTGCTTCACCACATGACACTACACTATCAACTACACACAGTTTACTTCTTTGATTTTGGACAATGAGGGATATGATGATATCCAATCGGTATCAAACTTCACAGAAATACTCTCCAGAATATGCTAGAGTTTTCCCAAAACTTTTTTTAAAATCCATTTGGTACTTTTGGGTACATAACGTTCAGATAAGGGAGAATTTAACCAAATCGTCTGTAAAAAACTAGTCGATTTCAAAAATGTCGAAAGCGGTTTCTCGGACACCCAAAAATGGAATTGGGTTGGAATTGAGAAGAAAGCGGTTTCTAGCACATACCCGTACACCTCGTTTCCTACAATAATTTTAATCCCGAGAAATTAAACTCACTAAACTGTCCGTTGTCCGAATTGTCCAGTCTCTAAAAAGTGAAAGTTTCTGGAAATAGACAGTCATATACATACTTGTATGTACATACATATACATATCATCAACTTGGATTGCACACAGATCATGAATGTGTTGGATAGTCATTTTAAATGGAATTAGGGAAATGATAAAACAGGTGTCCGTATAAACTGGCAAACAAGAGCGTTTTGAAATGTTCTTCGTAAACTTTATTGAATGCTCAGCGTGCTCACATGACCTAAGTCCAATTGAAAACATTTGAGGGCAACTTCATGCGGAAAATACGCAACACAAGTCATTTGTCGTAATTTTAAGAATTGTGCCAAATAACCTAGATTCATAATTGCTTTAACTCGGTTAGGAAGAGTATATTTAAAGTTGGATAGGCCCATTAAATATTAATTTAAAAAGTTAAGGTTTTTTTTTTTTTTTTGCATTGCAAACATAAAAGAGTAAAGTGTTATATAGTTTTGATAAGATTATAACTAAACAGAAATGGGATATTTCAAAATAAGCTAATTGTACTATTTCAGTGCAAAAATTTAAATAGATAACAGGACACAGTACATTTTGTTCTTTCATTCTATTCAATTCTCAAATTGTAAACAACATAGATGTGGCGAGACTGGAAAGTAAAATGTATTTGGTATTGTTTAGTTTTGATAAGGAGTATGACAACTTCAATTCCACTTATGATACTATAAATCCCAGCTCAATAACTCAATGAATGAGTGATAATTTTACATAAATAATATATTTTTGGTCTTTCTAAGGCTTACAAAAAAACATAACATAAGATGGTTTGAAAAACAGATGATTTTGATAACACAATAGGAAACTTTGTTGTAGAAAATCAATTGATTTGTATAATTGCTATATTATAGCTAGTGTCCGGATTATGATGGCTGATATATCCTTTGTCTCATATATACAGAAAAAATTTTTCTTGAAAATGTCACAAATCCTTCTATATACCTACAAGTCTTTACATCTATACTTCTTAATTAAAGATTACTTAAGAGCCAATGCAGTTCAAAATTTTGATTTAGTTGCCCCAATTGATTCGTTAGATTTGAAGCCAATTGAAAAACTCTTTGGCATACTAAAGCGACGCATTCTGGTTAACGTTTTCTTAACAAGGAATATCTAATCCAAAATATGTAAAAAGTATAGAATATTATTCCTTAAAGATTTTGGATGAAAGGAACGCTTATAAGTTAGGTTAGATAGGTTTGATAACATTGACAGTGAGTTACTTAACTAAACAAAGAAACATTAACAGAGTAACAATAAGTTTGATGATATGTGATGTCAAGAAACCTTTCAGTACTGAAGCTAGCAACTTGACCAATGTCAGCTCATACCGCTACAGTGGTCTTGTGCACAAGAAGACCGTTGGCAATGTACCAACTGCCAATAAGAACGGCTTCACCGCTGTGCTGAAGAAGGGCAAGTATGCCCAGCGTCCTGCTAAGAACACAGTGCATGTTTCCTTCAAGGCTGGTCAAAGACGCTTTTTGAAGAAGTTGAAGAACTTGCTCACCGGCTCTAAGTACCGCAAGGACTTGACCCAAGTGCCTCCGCTGTGCTTCGTTCTCAGAAGCCTGTTCTAGCTAGGAAGGGCGCCAAGACCGAATAAATGCAAAATTAACTAGGTGTTATAGGGTTTTGTACTAAGTGAAAAAGAATAAAATTAGTAAAGTTAGTATTAGTAAGGGCCATAGCAAGAGTATTAGCATGAACATTCAGTGATAACGACTGATGTAATGGTTAATTTGTTCATTAGCAGATATGATGCCAAGGATATGGTGTATTAAAACCCACTTGACTTTGATCTAAGAGCACTCGTGATGTATTTTTTAAAGAAGAAGATAATTCATCATGCTACTTAGATACATACAACAATTATAAGAAATTAATATTAATCTATTGTAGTTGTTTTGTGCAATTCCGGATCTAAAAGAAGATCATGTGGATAACTTTAGTCTTCTATTGTAGTTTGAAAACTGATGATATAAGTCCAGTTTCCAAATCAAGTGTCTCAACCTCTGAATCCTCTTGCTACCAAACTCTTAAGTCATAACTGTCGCAGACGTCTTAAAAGACTTCACCCTGCTCATCTGCATCGTGGTCGCAACTGTCATCTTCTTTAGTTATAATAATATTGTGGTAGTAATAACAAACTAATTCTCCTGTAATTGTATGATTCTTATGCCTTCCAATTGGTAATTGATTAGCAAAATTGAATCTTCTCATGATGTTGATCATGTCAATGTTTATACTTCGTTTGGCCCTTGAAGCTTGAATCAGGGTTCCATGCTTAACAAACATTATCATAAAATATTCAATATGTTCATATTTTTATTGAAAGCATAACTGAATATCAACATAAGTTAAAAACTCAAGTTTAAAATTTTAAGATTAGTTCAGCTTTAAAAGAAGAACCTTCTATCTAAACCTAGTAAATACAATAAATTGTGATAAACCTTGATTCTATGTGCTTCTAACAAAGAAAGAACTACAAATATCTACAGATATTCTTCATGGGAATTAAAATACAATTTGTAATACTAGGCCCAGCAAACATGAATAATAAATTGATTGTATATTTGGTTTCTTAATAAATTTTATTATATAATTTTTTGTATTTTTTTTTTTTTTAATTTCATTCTTGAGAGTGTGAAAAATCATTTGTCATTGAATTAAGTTTAAGTTTTTCAATACCAAACCTTTTTTTTTTTTTGTTCTGTTTATGTTTTTAGTTTGTTTTTTAAGAATTTATTAGTTTGTCTGGCTTAATTAAATCTTCAAAAAATCATCACGTTTTCAGAACCTTTTTTTTTTGTTGTTGTTGTTATAAATTCGTCTTAATTAAAATATTCAACAACATTGAAAAATAAAATGAAATGAAAAAACACCTTAATAAATTTTGTAAGAAAAACATTTACAAAAACAAAAAAACAAACTACAAACATTTGCTATGCCCTTGACGAAGTCGCTAAGCACCCTACAACTACTACTTAGTATAGTAGTAGTACAACAATAATAGCAAAAGCAATGAGAAGAACAACAATAGCAATAGCAACAACAATGACGTTTATATTAACGGTATTAGTAATGCTTCTCAGCCAAACTTAGACAGAACAGATTCAGATTCAGAGTCGGTCTCAGTCTCATTCTCGGTTTCGGTCTGAGGCTCAAGTTTAGACCTAATACAATATATATAGACTAACATTTAGAAATTTAAGGCAGGTATATAGAAGGTGATAAGCAGAGAGAGAAAGAGAGAGAGAGGAATAGACAAATGTAGAAACAAACAAATAGCCTTAGACCATGAAAAAGCTTGTTTAGTTGAGTTTAGTTTAGTAAAGGGCCTAAATAACTATTATGTTGTATGTTGTATATAATAGTGTGTTGCTGAACTAAGGTTACACACATATATACTCGATACTCGATAAAGCTAAGAATATACCATCAAAAAGAACACAATGATAATGTATTAGAAGAAGAAGGTTATTTTCAAAGTTTGTTTTTTGTTGCTTGTGATTTTTCAATTAGAATTTGAACATAAATTTAATCAAGCAAAATATTATTGTGTTTGAACTCAAAGTAAAGTGATTGACACACACACATACATACACTTTGAAAAATAAAAAAAAAAATATATGTAGTATAATGTAAAATAAAGTAAATGATGATAATGATGTCCTTGATGTAAAGCTTTCCTCATACGCAAGCACAGCACAGCACACACATGAAATTCTTATTATTGACATAAAATAAACAACAAAAATTCTCATTTCTCAAAGCACTTGAACAAAAAATTTAGACAAAAAAAAATAAAAAAAAATTACTCATACGCAATCGTCAGCTACGAGAGTCATTGGGGAAAAAATGTTATTTGTTGCGCGTGCACATACTACTACTATAAAACAACAACAACAACTACAGTAATACAATAACAATAACAACAAGAGTAAAAACAACAATATCAAGAGTAACAACAACAACATCATAAGAAACAACAACAAGATCAAAAGTAACAACAACAACAACAAAGCCAAGTTCAAAAATAGTTTCAATTTTTTTTTTTTTCGTTTATTTCTATTTCTTTTTCTAAATTTATTTTTGTAGTTTCACACATTTTTTTTCTTTTATTTTATTCAAGTTTTTATTAAATAAAATTAACAAAAACAAAAAAAAAATAGAAAAACTAAGAAATCAACTACAACAACAAAAACAACTTTATCGGAAGTGGCTTGAAAAATGCGTTGCGCCTTCTTATGTTGTTGTTTGTGTTGTTGTTGTTTTCTAAATTATTTTTTTCCATTTTTTTTTTTATTTATTTGATTTTATTTTATTTTTTTTTTTTTTTCTGAAATTTGTATGCATAAAAGAGCAACAACAACAATCACAAAAACAACAAGTCAAAGCAAGCAACACTACAATAACTATAACTATAATAACAACAACAACATCACCAGCAGCAGCAACAACAAAAAGAACAACAATAATAATAAAAGCAACAAAAACAACAACACTATATCAAAGCTAGAAAAAATGCGATCTTGAGAGAACGTAAATAATATTTTGTTCAATGAAATAATGTGTTGTTGTTGTTGTTACTGTTGTTGTTTCTTGAACAGAACACGAGTGTGCAGTAGATACACCGACACACACATTCATACACACTTACATATACATAGATACAATGAGAACATACTACTATTATAAAACGAAAGCTTTTTGTGCGACTAACTGTGTGTGTGTGTCTATGTGCGTTGCTGTTGTTGTTGTTGTTGTTGTTTGTATGTAGCCATGACAGTGTGAGAAGGTCATGATGCATACAAACGTACAAATGAATGCGAACGCAAATGAATAACGAACATAAAACAACAACACCAATATCATCAGCAATAACAAAAACCCATAGACGTAGCTATGTAAATGATTGAAAAGAGGGGGAACTCGTGTTTAGTAGTGTAATCCATCCAGAAGAAGAAATTTATAGATTGACTAAGAAATAGTTAAACAGACATAAGTATAATGATAGACAGATGACTTGATTTATTAAAAAAACTGCCTTTAAATTCTATAAGAAAATTTTGATTTACCATTTGATAAATCTCTTAAGAGTGGAATCATCAGCAATAACAAAAACTCATAGATGTAGGTACAAATGAAAATGACTGTAAGGAGGGGCTCTTGTGAAAAAGTGTTTAGTGTTATCATGTATGCACAAGAACAAATTTATAGATTGATTAAGAAAAAGTTAAACAGACATATGATGATAGACAGATGTCTTGATTTATTTTAAAATCTGCCTCTAAAGAAAACTTTATCATTTAATAAACCTCTTATGCGGCCCATACATTATGCGATCGATTGTACAATTATTA
This sequence comes from Amiota communis, assembly GCA_037043315.1. Classification (NCBI taxonomy): domain Eukaryota; kingdom Metazoa; phylum Arthropoda; class Insecta; order Diptera; family Drosophilidae; genus Amiota; species Amiota communis. The sequence goes on along the minus strand of JBAMAV010001083.1, from coordinate 693,423 downwards.
TTATTTTTTTTACCCATGTCTCGATTGAATGAAAAATCAAAAAGTTTTGACCTTTGATTGTACAATCAGTCGCATAAAGTGGGGGCAGCATGAAGAGTGGGATTTCACAATTTAATGATAGAAATACTCTGTCAACCCGATTGCACTCAAACCAACAAATATACATATGTATGTACATACTGCATGCATCTCTGTAGATATACATAGTTTTGACTTCAATTGGAGCCTAGGGTCCAAACAAAAGCATAGAAATCATTCCGATTGTTAATGATTTCTTTCAAATGATTCCCGTTGATATTTGAGTTCCTTAAGACAGTTTCCACCAAGTACATACTTACATATTTATTTATATATTAAGGGAATAGCTGGATCTAATTCACTTCGTTATCAAGAATTTCTAGGTAGTTTTTCATTTATCACAGCTGCTCAAACCTTTAGGGTTTCAGAGCAGAAGAACTATATTTAATTTATAAACAATATTATTTTGGTTGTAATAGATAAAAACTCTTAGAAAAAGGTTTAAGTATTTACGCAGTAAAATGAGTTAAGAGAAAGAAAATTGACAAAAATGCAAAGTTAGGAGAAAAAAAATACAATATAAGCAAGAAAAAGCTTTTTTCAAATAAAGCTTACACAATTCTTTAAAGAACGAGAAAATGAGAGAATAAATGAATAAATGAGCATATGTAAAAGCAGGGAGAGAAACATAAAATAAAGACACACTGAGCTTGTGATTGAGTGAGTGAGTACTTGAGTGAGTGACTAAGTGAATGAGTGAGTGAAATTGATCATGCTATCATGCTTTTATACAATAGAATGCAAAAGAGTAAAAGTGGTAGAATTTTCTTATTGCATTTATGATAATGCAGTGTTTTCTTTGTTAAAATTTTCTTTTATCATCCATTTATGTACATTTTACTAACAAAGAATATAACTGTTTAGACAAAAGCAAATGAGGGAATGAAGATGCGAAAGGCAGCGTCCTACATAGGACCAAGAAATATTGAAGTCAACTTCCGACTACTCTGGCAAAAAGAACGCCGATAAGATCAATCGAAAGTCAACCCAATTATGTCATGACAAAGACTATAAAATGAATAGATTTGACAAATCGCTCACAAAGAAAGAGCTCCTCTTTTTCTTTTGAGTCTAGGCATACCCCACCATTACACACAATTTGTTGTTTGGTAATCTCATGAATCCCAACAAAAAGACAGAGCTCTCTCTTCTTCATCGATTTGGCTAGTCTATTTAATTTCATAATCTTTGGTCATCGATCCTTACGAAATAAAACTCAACCTTATGTTCGGACACTGTTTTACTACAAACTCATTACTACGACTCGATGCTTAAAAAATTAAAACTCAACCTTATGTTTGGACACTGAAACAGTGACTTGTTATTAATATTACTCAGTGATGCCATTTTTGCCTTTTTTCCGGACAGATATATCCTTCGATCCAAAGGGCAACAATAAGGCTACTGCAAATTTTGTAAGTACCGCAGATGAGTAGGATTATGACCTGATAGATGAGCCAATAAAACTCATCTAATTTATAAAAATAAATTTATAAGATAAAAATTACAAAATAATCTGTTCTGTTTTTGTATAGGTAGATGGCATCACTGCTATTACTACTTTACTTGACAAACTTTCATGTTGGCCGTTGTAAGACTTTGCTCTCATAGCTTTGGTTTTTAAAAAATATTGTTTGGATTATCCCTTGCAAATACTCTTTACAATAGCTTATTATAGAATCGTGAATAATGAAAAGGGAAAAAAAAGGAATCCATTGAACATTTCCTATACATTTTTGCACTATAAAGAACACACTTGAGACCAGAGTTGACCAAAAGTTAATCCGATTAACGATTAATCAAGAATTTTGATTTACTTTTAACTACATCCAACTACTAAATTGAACATTATCTTTTCACTATTCTATTACTTGAACAAAAGCAAAAAAATGCATCAAATTTATCAATTAATGATTATGATGATTATTAATCAAAAATCAAATATTTTGATTAACGATTTAGTCATGATTAAATTAATTATGATTATTTTAATTAAGATTAAATTATGATTATTTTAATAATGATTTGATTGATTTCAAAATTAATTGATTAATGCTAACACTGCTTAAGACATCTTGGAGCTCCACTATTTGAGAAGCATTCACTACTCCGGGTAATTCTAGAAAATAAAAAAAAAAATTTTAAAATAAATCTAATACAATCTAAATTAAAAATGTTAATTGATTTTAAACTTTCTTTTCTTTATCTACTTTCAGGAGCGCATTAAATAAATTCAAATGAAAATTTCAATTGAAATCCTAAAAACAAACTATAAATGCGTGCCCAAAGTCAAATAGTGGGAATCCTACAAATATTTACAACAACAACAACAGCAACAAATACTGCCAATGCTACAAACAACATCAACAACAACAACAACAACAAGAATATCTCCACAAACAACAAGAAAAGCAACAACAGCAACAACAACACCAGCAATAAAAATAATCATAATAATAATAAAAAATATGATAATAAAAATTTCTACATTTATCGTAAACGTTGCAAAATCAAAATATTAAAACAATTTCTTTATTTCGATGTGATTTTTATTATGTTTTATAAATTTCATAAATTTCGAGACTACGACTATCATGTCCAGACAAGTCTCATTACAATCACACAATTCAATAACAGTCACAAGAACCAAAAATTACTACTACATACAAAAACAATTGAAAAGTTCTGTGAAAAAACAACCGCAAGGAAACATAAGAAACTTGTACTTTAGAAGAAATCTTAATGTAAAACATTCAAAATTTATTTACAATAATATAAATAATAATAATGAAAGTGTGGATAATTTAATTATAATCGAAATTTGGAAACAATCATCAAAACAATTTATTTGTAATTCAACACTGCCTTATGGATAATACAAATATACAAAATTATATACTTACTATATATACAATATACATAGATATTATACATTTACAACTCTAAAGCGATATCAGGCAATCAAGACAAAAGAAAAAAAACAAAAAAAGGACAATATTACAAGTATACAAGAAAGAAGAAAGATACAAAAACAAAAGGTAATTTTTATATTTAAAATATTAAAAATAAATAGCAAACATAAACTACAAACACTTAAAATTACAAACCATTCGCCCATTTTGAAGATTTCTCCTATTTTACAACAGTAAAACATGGTAGGACTTGAATTTCAGCTCCATAGCTCAAAAATTAATATTTTAAGGGAATATACAGTAATTACAATCCTAATGCATGATTACCGTTTTGTGTTAGTATTAAAATGATTATTAACCCGCATAGTTCTACTGTACATGTTAGTAAAAAAATCATTTGAAAATAATTTTATATTGCTTGTGCAGTTGGGTCGTAAGTTAGTAGTCGTAAGTAACTGTTAAATCAAGTAATTAGTAAAGGGTGATTCATTTAGAAGTTTTTTTTTTAAATTTTAAATAAAACACACAAAAAAAAATTAGATGGCCGAATCTTTATGAAGTCCTGAAAGAACATTCTCTGACATTTACTTTTTGAAAATAATTTCATTCAAATGTTGACTTCCAAGTCCTGGATCATAGTTGACTTATCGGCGAAGACTTTTGACTTCACATAGTTCCAGAGAAAAAAGTCCAAAGGTGTGATATCACACGATCTAGGCGGCCAATTGACAGGTCCGAATCGCGAGATTAACTGCTCGCCAAAATGATTTCTTAATAAAACCATTGTGTGGCGCGCTGTGTGTGCCGTGGCCCCATCCTGTTGGAACCAAATATCGCCGACACTTCAACACAACTTCAGGCAACAAAAACTCCGTTATCATGGGTCGGTAGAGGCGCCATTGACGGTTATGTTCTGTCCGGCCTCATTTTTGAAGAAATACGACCGATGATTCCATCAGCCCATGAACCACACCAAACAGTGCATTTCTGCGGATGTAACGGTAGTTCGGGAGTCTCTTCAGGTTGCTGTTCAGCCCAAATGCGACAGTTCTGTTTATTGACGCAGCCATTGAGCCAGAAATCATCACTGAACAAAATTCGACGCGAAAACAGCGGATCTTCGTTGAGCTGTTCCAGAGCCCATTGACTGAAATTTAAGCGTAAATTCAAGTCTGGCGGCTTCAATTCTTGGACGAGTTGGATTTTATAAGCCTTCAAACCAAGATCCCGACGTAAAATTCGCCAAGTTGTTGCATACGATAAGCCTAAATGTTGAGATCGGCGTCGAATGGATTGCTCATGGTCTTCAGCCACACTCTCGGCTACAGCCGCAATATTCTCTATCCTCTATCCTCACTACGGGCTGGATGTGGTCTGTTCAGTCGCGTATCATCCAAGAGCGTACACTGCGACTTAAATAAACGGGTGGTTTTAGCAATAGTGGTCCCGGAAGGTCGATGATGCTCCCAGAGCGCTGATTTTCGTAATACAGCTGAATAATTTGGAGACGTGTGAATCTTTTCATGATGATTTGTCAAACATTACTGAATAAAAATAACTGACAGTATGACCCTAGTCACGCGTGATCTGTAAAAATAAAACCCAATTGACAAAAAAAACCTCTTAATGAATCACCCGTTACAATGTTCGCACATATTTATAGTTATCTCTTGGTTAGAGGACCGTAATAATCAATTGGCAATCAATTCTGCTTCTCGGACGAGGGATCCACCGATACCTCCCAAGAAATAATAAATAAAATATGATGTTTTAGTCCATTCAAATTCGCTTAATGTCGTCTTTTGACAGAGAGATTCCAAATAAAAAGAAGAAAAAAAAAAATATGTTCTTGGTAGAGAATCCATTATTGCCATCTACTGCTTTGCAACGACTTGGCATAGAAATTTTAGCCCATGTCTCTTTAAGCACATCCCAATGCTGTGTGCACCTTGAATACATTGGTGCTGCAATCATTCATTTAATGTCTCCCCATTTTTCGATCGGATTAATGTCCAGAGACTGAACTGGCCATTACATCATGTCGATCTTTCCAGATGCAAACCAATTTTTAGGTAGTTTTCTAGTGTACATACATAAGTATAGGCCCGATAAATCTTATGCTGTGTTCATTGTCCTTTTGTGAAGAACTGAAGCTCTAACTTAAAAATTGGTAGAAATTATAGTTAAATTACAATATGGTAATAGAGGTTCTTTGATGGAGACTAGTCAACTGGCCTCAACGAACGATATAACAGACAGTTGGTCGATGTATTATGTGTTAGGTAGACGGATGTCTGAAAATATCTTTTTGATGTTGATTTTTCTTTGAATTTTTTTTATTGATTGCATGCGGTAGGATAATTCAAACCTGAAACAGATATCATAACATTTCTGGCTTTTTCAGAGTGGGTAGCCTTGTCTTTTTCTTCTAATTATTCACAGCAATTCCAATTACAAATACTTCATCAAGGGCTTTGTGCGCAAACAACTCTTGAATATCCTCGCTAGCCATCTGTTTGAAGCTTTCTACTTAAATTGAGCAAGCAAGTTGTAAAATTTCATCTAATCCAATTTGTGTCGATTGATTTTCTTGGCTTTCAAAAACTGCTGGCCATACATCTATCCAATGTTGACTTCTTGAAATCCCTTTAAGATAAATTTTCCCAACTGAACGCAATCTTTCATAGAAAATTCCAGCCACTCATTAATTCAATAGGCGTCCGTTAAATTCATCATAAAAGTCCTATAAACTCTTGAAAGTAAATTATATCCTGATCCATCGTCTGCAGTAGTCTTATTGTATAATATGGAAGTCCTATTTACCAGTGAGTAAATTCTGTTGCGATATGCCTTAATCTTAGCCGCATAAAGGTCTGTCAGTCGTGTCAGATACTGCTTAGTACTAGGCTCTCTTCCGACAGAATGATTTCTATAATATTGTTTCGAATGTCCTTACCCAATCGTTTAATAAAGAAAGTTGAAATGTTTGAACATCTCTTTTATGTTTCAAAGTTCATTAAATATTGCAATTCTTCCCAATTCCAAAATAAACGAACTTCACAGAATTATCTTAATTTTTTGTTTGCTACTAATAAATAATTATGTTACACGTATGATTAGACACTTAACCATTAGATGATGTAGGTAGCTATTTGTTTGTTGAGATGATTGATCTTTACTTCCTATTCTTAAATTGATAATACGCATACGCAATGTATATTTATGTGATGTATAGTTGCACGATGCTCTATTTTGAGTTCCCCCATGATTAAAAAAGGCGCCATCATTGATTGCTAAGTATTATATCATATTGGCGCCATTAATTTGGCCAGTAGCCAAATGTGCGAAATTGTGTAGGGTATAAGTCATCTTTCCTTTATGCATAAAGATACATTTTTTATATAAAACACTAACAACAACACTAACAGCAACAATAACAACAACAATATCATCATTAGTTGCAGTTGCTTCTTTGCTCTTGAAACATATTGAATAATGGAATGGGAAAACAAGTTTTCCGCCGGCGAATATTATGTACTACTACTATGAGTATGTTGGTTGGATGAGAAGAGTGCATTGAGCTAAGCCTGTGAGCTAAGTTCGAGTTTAGTTAGTTTGGATGCTGCATATTTGCTGGAAAAACCATACCAAACTGCTGAACTAAACTGAAATGAACTGAACAGCAATAATGATGATTATAATGGGTGGGCGGTCAACGACAACGGGCAGGAAGTAAACAAGGCAAGGCTGACTATCATGCTGCTGTTGCTGCTGCTGATAATGATGATGATGATGGTGGTTGTGATGGAAGCGACACTAGATGCAACAAAAGCGTTGCGCATGCGCAACATAACCCGACAGATGCAGAAAAGAGAGAGAGAGATGTCAGAGGTGTGTGTGTGCTGATGGTGCAATGTTGTGATGTCAGACAATGATGATGATAATAATGTTGTGGTTGTTTTTCTTTCTTTTTTTTCTTCTATATTTTGCTTTGTTCAAACGTTCGTTAGTTGCAATTTTTCTATGCATTTTGTATTCCGCACTCGGCGGCAGCAGCAACAGCAATAGATATATTAATAGCGATAGTTGTTGCTGTTGTTTTTGTTATTGTTGTTACTGTTGTTGCTTCATCATCATTCGGTTTGGTTGTTGTAGTTCAATGTTAACGAACTTTTCGCCAAATGCGAATACGAACAAGTCTTCAAGACTTTCACTTATAATGAATTTGGCGCTGAGTTTGCTGCGTTCACTTGTTGTTATTGTTGTTGGTGCTGTTGTTGTTGTTGTTTGAATGAAGTTAGTTTGCAATTGCAGCAGCAGTAGCAGCAACTACAACAACAAGTGTTTGTTGTTTGTAGTTTTCATAGTTCAATAACATGTTATGTAAAGCATTTTTCCAAAGTTGTTGTTGGTGTTGCTGGTGTTGCTGTTGTTGTTGTTGTTTACTGGTTCGACTTCAATGTAAAATAAAACTTGACTTCAAACTTTAGTTTTCTTCAAGCTGCTGCAACTTTTAGTTTTGTTGGTTTTGTAGTTACAGCAGCAGCTGCTTCTTCCACATCTCCTTACATCTCCTTTCTCCTTCTTGTGCATTTGCTTCGCGGGTTTTTCTATTTCGTTTCATTTTCGTTGTCATCGTCATCGTTTTTCTATTTTTCATTTCGTGCAAATGTTGTTGCTGTTGCTGTTGAGTTTTTCTTTCAGTTGCAGTTTTTCGCATATAAAGTTTTTCTTCATTTTCATTTTCATTTTTTTTTTCGCAGGGCAGTTGTTATTATTGTTATTGTTGTTGTTGCTTTTGCTTTTGCCTGTTGTAATTCAAAGTTATTGAACTTTAAAGTAAAACCGGAAGAAAGGAACTACAAAACAATAAAGTTGTTATTGTTGTTTTCATTAAATTATTTCTTGTAATTTTTAATTTTTAAAATTTTTCTATAAAATTTTTCATTAAGTTTTTGTTAGTTTTTTTTTTCTTTTTTGTGTTATTGAAGGAATTAATTACAGATTTCTTGTTAACAATTATAAATGCAGATAGATATAAAGATAATCATAATAAGATTAAAAGATATACACATATAATTTCATTATAGAAAAGACTTCATTAGGTTTAATGAAACGCATAACGATTATGGGTGTGGAAATATGGCAGTTAAGTTTTTTTTTTCTGTTTATTAAATAAGAAAACAACTTTCCAAGTACCATGGTAGTAATATAATATTATCTTTATGTGATTTCTTGAGAGATTCACATTTGTTCAGGTTTAGGAGAGGCCACAGACCACAGGGAATCAATTAACACAGAAGCCTTAAGGTCCATTGAGATGCTTGAAAGTAATGGTTGCCCTCATTTTTTGTAAGTTACTTATCCCTAGTTGGTATCAAAGGTCGCCTTACAAAAAGAGCCAAGTCCCCCAGAGAAAATTTGTCAAACTGCCTAAGTCTTTGAAGAAAGGCTTTTCGAGAAAATGGAAGAAGTAATGGGCAATCACATATTAGGTGTTGGTTACTATCAGATTCTTCTTCATCTTCACAGCTACGACAGAAGTCTTGGTAGGGAATATGTATCTTTTGAACCATTAACACTAGCACTTCTGCCATTCTAAAAGTTGTGTCAATGTTGCTTCTATTTTGGAAACAACTCAGACTCGTGTCTAATTCTATAACAACTATTCCACAATTTCGTAATTTTCCCCCTGGTTGTTGTACAAGGCTTTCCAATAAGAAGTGTTATTTTGATATTCAAAGAAAAATGGCATTTTTTGAGATAAATGATCGGATGTTTATTTCATTATAAAGAGGAAGGTATATGCCGACCACGCTTACAGGACCATATCCTTTTCATGAAATTATCCATAACCAAATCGCAAAGTGGCTGCCCTATATCCTCGATAGCCTCACGAATTCCATCTTTGAGGTCTTGAATCGACGCTGGGCTGTTGGTGTAGACCTTATCTTTTACGTGGCCCAAAGGAAGAAGTCGCAAAGAGTTAAATCACAAGATCTCGGTGGCCAATTGTGATCACCTCTTCGAGAGATAACACGGTCCAGAAACTTTTCCCGTAAAAGATCAATTGTTTTCTTAGCTTGTGTGGCCGTCTTATTGAAAGTAAACGTTGTCCAGATCAATACCATCCATAAACCGCACCAAACAGTCAGACGTTGAGGATGGAGAGGCTTTTCAACAATAACTCTAGGGTTTTCCGAGCCCCAGATGCGACAATTTTGCTTGTTCACATAGCCACCGAGGTGGAAATGGGCCGCATCAGTCAAGATGATTTTTCGATGGAATTCTGGATCATTTCTATGCATTTCAAGGACCCAATCAGCAAAGACACGACGTTGTTGATGATCGGCCGGCTTGAGTTCTTGTGTTAACTGAACTTTGTAAGCCTTAAGACCCAAGTCTTTATGCAAAATACGGTGTAATGACGTTTGTGGAATGCCCAATTCCAATGAACGATGAGGAATGGACAAACCTGGGTTTTCTTCAACACTTTGGTCTACAGCAGCATTATTCTCAGTTGTTCTTGAGCGACGTGCACGGGTTTTATTCTTCATATCACTAACTTGTCCCAATAGCTCGAATTTTTCCACCAATTTCTGTATTGCTGTCCGACAAGGTGCTTAACGACGACCCAAAAATGTTTTAGTTCTACGAAGCGTCTCTGCCAAATTTTCACCATTTTTATAATGAATTTTAATAATTTCAATTTCCATTTTTATTAATGTCAAAAAATGACAGCTTCAAAAGTTACATCTACTAAAATAGCGGGCTATTCAAAATAACACCTCTTATTGGAAATATTTAGACACGAGTCTATGGTTTTATCAATTAGACACAGATTTTGACTTAGTGTAAATAGGCTATAAGACTCTCGTGATCATCTGAGTCCCATTCTTTTCGGTGGTAGTAAGGCCAGATTGTCCACATTTGCACTTTGTTTTGTTTTGAATAGTTATGAAAAAGAATTTCAATATTAACCAAGACAATGGACACAATAACGATCACCAGGATAATCGATTTAATCATTTTTCTTTTATGTTTTTATGCAAATTTTTTAATTAAAGTTCATCATGAAAACTCAAGGCCTGATAAACACAACACATCGCCCACCTTTATGAATGAATGGATTTATGAAACAATAAAAAATCAATAAATCTGAACAGAATAAAACACCTTTATTCACCTGGATCTCATTGTCAATTTGCTTATGTATGAAATGATACAAAGAAATGACAAATAATTAAAAAGAGATGCAGCGTATGAATAAAATACGCAAACAAATAGTATCACAATAATACCTTTCCATTTAAAAGTATAGTAGGGTAGGTTTTGTATACCATAAATGAAGTTATATTTAGAATTGTTAATCTTGTTTTTGTATTTTAGTAGAGATAAATATGTAAAGGATAGTATGTTATTTATTAAGCTACTTCAAGCCTTTATTCCAACAAATGAAATTACAATTTCTACACAAAGAAATCCAAAAATATTACGGAAACTTGATTGAAAGCTTTGTTATGTTGATAGTCTCAAACTGAATGTATCTGTTTATGTTTGCTTTACTTTAGTCTCAAAGGTCACTCTATGATTATAAACAACAAAATGACCTAAATGGCAAATTTTACAAACTGTCCAAGTCATAGAGACAGAGGACAGATATTGTGAGCCTAAAGAATTTCATTCCATTTGGAATTGAATTCTGCAATTGATGACTTGCCATTGATGTGATGTGTGTTAATTGTTTGCCATCACTGTTGAAGAATATTTGTGCTTCCAGATGTTATCCAGTCCTGGTAAGGTTTCAAATGAAATTCACTTCAATTAGCCCTTCTTACTTTAAAGCTCTCTACGGTCCCTTTAGACATTTATTGATGCGAGAAAACAATAAATAAATATGGATTCAGTTGGTGTAGAATTAACACCTTGTGTATATTGCTGTTTATTTATAAACTTTGTATTTCCCACAATATTGATGAGATTGTGCCTCACATTGATTACTGTGCAAAATGCTTTTAGTCTGTTATTTCCCAAAATTGCAATGATCGTAAAAGTGGTAATATGAAAAATTGTACACATGTGTCTTTACCGAAATTATTTGCTATTGTATGGTGCGTTATCTTTATTTCGCTACCAATGAAATTAGCATAGAAGTAATTTTTATTTAATTTTGGATTTTTTACCCATTGTGATTGGCTGTAACTTTTATTTGTGGTATTTTCATAATTTTATTAGTCCTCGTTTTTAATCCAATACAAGAGTAATTTATTCTAAAAAATGGATGTCATTATAAACAGTTATAACATTGGTTTTAATTATCATCTAAAGTCAAGTTGCCTACATAATCTACTAATGTCTGTTCAACGTCAAAATCTGCTTCGTCAATTTAGTCTGTTGCAAGTTCACTTTGTCTGTTTCCTTTGTTTGTGTCAATATTTCATATTCGCTATGTTACATTTTTTGTTGGGGAACAAATTGTTGAGATGGGGATGCTAGTCTTTTAAAAACATTTCGGTTCTGCGGGAATTTTGATGTGGGTCTAGGTATTCATATTGGGTGTACAAATAAATTTTAAGGGATTTACAAAAGTTGGCATAACTAACATTAAATCGCATAGGACATGACGATATGGTCACTCTACTCATGTTAAAGCGTCACCATTTCCTGCCAAAAATCCGTATGTGTCATTTCGCTGAAGTGTAAACAAAAAACTTTCTCTGTTCTTTAAACATGTCAACTATTGTGCCGACAAAACGCAATTTGCGGGAAACGCTGCTTTTTTGTTTTCATTTGAAGAAAAGTGTAGCTGAAGGACATCGATTGCTGTGTGAAGCATAAGGGGGACATACTCCATCAACAAAAACATGTGAGTACTGGTTCCGACGTTTTAAAAGTGGCGATTTCGACACCAGCGAAAAGGAATGCGAAGGGAGGCCATTAAAACTTAAAGACGCTGAGTTGGATTCGTTATTGGACCAAAATTCATGCCAAACTCAAAAGGAGCTCGCTGAAATCTTAGTAGTGATTCAACAAGAGATTTCAATCCGTCTCAAAGCCATGGGTATGAACTCAAGCCAAGAGACGTCGAACTTCACTTTTTCACGTGCGAACAAAGGCATAATCGGAAGCATTTTTTTTCATCGAAATGTGACAGGAGTGATCTACTATGAACTGCTCCAACCTAACAAAACCATCACTAGGGATCGTTACAAACAGCAATTGATGCAATTGAGCCGAGCATTGAAGCTCAAACGCCCCCAATATGCCAAAACACACGACATAGGGATTTTGCATCACGAAAGTCGTTAAGAAAACTTTGGAGGCACTAAAATGGGATGTCCTATCCCACCCGCCGTATTTACCAGACATTGCTCCTTCCGACTACCACTTGTTCCGGTCGGTGACTCATGGCCTGGCCGAGCAGCACTTCACTTCTTTCGAAGAAGTCAAAATGTGAGTAGAGTTTTGGATGGCATCAAAAGACAAGCAATTTTTCCAACGCAGATCATACGGATTATGCCTGAAAGATAAGATAAAAACTCGTAGCTTCAAAGTCACTAAAAAATCACTTAAAACTTGTTTGTACACCCCATATAATTAACGTCTTTAGTTATGCTTCTACGATCAAACACAAACTCTGAACGAGTTGCTTGCCCAGGATGAGTGTATTTAAAGTTATTAAGTTGTGATCTATCACCCTGATGTTGGCATGAGTGTGGTACATAATCTAATTGAGGATAAGATATTGTTGGTCTTTTACAATTGTATTATTCCTTACGTGGCAGTAATGGTGGCTGTGTTTGACGAAATGGCAATGTGTTGTTTGCATTTTATATTAAATTCATATTATCAAATTTTAAAAAAGAAAAGTCTCCTCTTAGCCCTCTAATGAATGTATCTAAAGATTTGTTTCTATACCAACGTGTCATTCAGGATGTAGCTTCTTTGGTGTTGTTCATTGTCGTCAGTTTATGATATCGATGGGCCTCCTCCTCCTCTGGGTGACTACTCGCGCAGACTTTCTTAATCAAACTTGAGTCACTCTACCAATACTGGCAGGTAACAAGTCTAGAATGGATTATATAGTCGAGACCTTGTTTTTATCAGAACTTTGCTTCGCTGCAGGCTGGGACAGATGATTTCTAACCTTCTTGGCCTTCATTTCGTCTGTCTTTCTTATTACAACTCCATATTGTTTTTATCAAGTTTTTATCCTTATCATTTAAATAGACCCCAAGTTTTCTAAAAATTAAAACAAAAATCAACATCAACATTAAATTCTTAACAATTTCTTAATATTTTTTCTTATTTAATATTTATCTTCCACAGACTTTGAAACGCTGAATCAATCAATCAAACCAACGCTAAAGAAGAAAAGAAAAAGAAAAAAAAATAAAAGAAAAACTTGATTTAAAAAAAAGTTTTAAACAAAAGCCAAAAGATAATTGTAAATAAATATATAAAAAAAAAACAAAGGAAATTATAACATATTACGTATACGCAACAAGAAGATGCCTTGATAAATTCTTTTAATTAAACAAAAAACAAAATCATTCTTATACAAAATAATTTAAATAAATCTAAACAAACAAAAACAAGAAACGTCCAAAAAAAAAAGTTTAAAAAGAAAACTCAACACAACGAAAATAAGGAGACTCAATAAAAAAAAAAACAAAAATCGTAAAGAAGAAAGAAGGAATAACAAATTAAACCGTCTACAAAAAATTTAAGTGCCTAAAATTTTGTTATTATTTTTTTAAATTAATTAAATTAGTTAAAAAAATCAACGAAGGATTATTAATTCTTATTATCAATTGAAGAAGTAACAGTAAAGGAATACAAGAAAATTAAGAAGAAGAAAAACTTTGTGAGAAAGACATAGATCTTTTGAATAAGAAGAAATAGAAAGGGAGAAAAAACAAAAGAATCAAATCAAGTTTAAATATACAAAGGAGGAGAGAAATCTTTTAAATCGTGGCATTTTACAACACTAACACCACGCTGGCAGTTAACGGTATTTGCAGCGCAGGGTTTGCCCTATCAGCGATGCCATTTATCGATGACGCGCTGCTCTGGTGTCCAGATAATGATGGTCGAATTGTTGGTGGTTTAGATTTAGCAACATGTATACCGGTGAGTAGCAAAAAAAGCGCAGCATCCCTTGTTGGATAAACTGACAATTGTTTTCATATTTTTGTATTTAGGATGAATCTGCCGATAATGGTGAGAGTATAAATGCAAATGTAGCTGTCGCTAGTGCCTCAAATAATGATCCAAATAATCTCAATATTGCCTCAAGTGTTGTTGGCAACCATAGCAACTGCAACAACAGCAACAACAACAATAATCTTAACCATAACCATAACAACACTAACAACAATGCTGCCGGTGTTGAAACACTTTGCAGTAGTGATTCCTCCGATGAACTCTTTCGTACTCTATCCGAGGGTAATTTCGAAATTGAGAGCTTACTCTCGGATCTGGCAACAGTTGAGGTGAAGGTAGAAAATGTAAGTAACACAGTTCCTTGTTAACTGATCTATTCTCTTCTTATGTTTTATGTATACTTAATTAAATAGGAGGAGAACAACAACAATGTTGTTTGCACGGAATCTGGTGTCCTCGGCGGCGATGATTTTGTTTCATTGGGTGGTGGAGGTGGTGGTGGTGGAAGATGCAGCACAAGTGTTGCTGTCGTAGCGAATGATGATCTAATGGCCAAAGATAATGTAACGCTTAATGGCGTTGTCGACTCAGTAGGCGCCACATTGGCGGATGATGGTACAGGCTCAGCGACGGCATTGCTTGCCTTTGGATCTGCATCAGCAGCTTCTATGGCGGCTGCGTTATGTGGTGGCAATTTGATTGGTGATTTAAGTAATAACAACAACAACAACAATAATAATAGTAATAATGGAAGCAACAAGTGCAATCTTTTGAATGCTCTTGGCAATAACAACAACAACAACAATAGTCAGCAACATCAACAACAACAGCAGCAGCAACAACAAACGCTAGAACCGCGATTTACAACAAGTGCAGCAGCGAATCCATTGCTGGTGGAGAAATTAATGTCCAAATGTTTGAATATCGAAAAACGGATGTCAGATTTTAAGGGTGAGTCACCATTTTTATTTCATATATATCATTTAATTTTACATAATTTTCTATATAAAAATGTGAGGGGAACTTAAAAAATTCTTTCATTCCCGTTTTTTTCTGAAATCAGTATCAATATTCATTTCTCTAATGTGCTTAGGACACTTCACAAAGCATAAACTTATTCAATAATGATAAAGTATTTTAAATGATAGCACGCACCCCTCCATAAAGCAAAGCTTTTTCTGTTATTTACTTATTAATTTCAATCTAAATTTGCTCTATGTTACACTAGCTATCGACATAATGCATAGTAAGATTTAAAGTTTTAGCAGCACTGCGCGCTTCAGACTAAGAAACTTTTGAAAGAAAACTATTTAAGGTAATTACCAAGAAAAGCTTTGTTTGTTTTATTATACAAATCTCTTATGTCGTACTACATATCATACAACATGAACATATTCAATATTAAGAAATTATGTAGTGCTTAGTTAAGCTTTTTTCCCATATAAACCTGCTTTATGTTGCATTGAGTTATTTAGCAAATAAATGTATTTCATATTAAGAAAGTTTTAGCAGCTCAGTGGTTTTAGAGAAAAAGCTTTTGAGTGGAAACATAGCAAGTTCTTAGCAACATCAAAATGTCATGACCGGAAATTATTATATTTATGTGCACTTACTAGCGGAAGTCAATGAAATCATATTCACCTTACAACCGGAAATGAATCAACCTGTTCAATTTGTGGCAAGCTTTGTTGAGCATGACCAAAAGCTTATTAGTTTCTCCATTTCCACCATTTTGTTTCACCATTTCCTTTATGATAAGAGGATTTGAGAGGATTTCTGTTCATTGCCCTTTCACTTAATGAGTTACACATGTCCCGCAAATAAATTCCAACTTATCGGAATGGAAGGGAGAAAAAAAATATAATATGTCTGAAAAAGAAAGACGAAAAAAGGAAGAGTCCAAAATAGGCTCTGATGGTAGACAAATTGCCGACGACAGCGACGGCTGTTACTATTATTGACATAAAACAAAAACAACAACAAAAAAGAAAAGACATTAAACTGTAATAAAAAGGGGAACACACACCCACATTAACTAGTATCAACAACAACACTTCCTTTTTCAAGTTTATAGTATAAACAGAAGGCAAAAGAGGAACAAACAACAAGAAGAAACAAACAAAAAAAAAAAGAACAGAAGAGACAAAAGCAAGGATAAAGTTAGTTGACTAGTATACTAAAATACTACGTAAAACCCAAAGCCAGACAGACAGAGTAGCGGGTAGCGGGTATCAATGATGGTTGGTTGCTTAGTTGGTTGTTTGGCTTCAGACTTTCCATTCCACCCACCCATGCAGTCAGCCAGTCAGACAGAGAGACACATTTCCTTTAAAAAGGCGACAACTAAGAAGAAGCAGCAGCATTAAGCTTACGAAGCAGTAGCAGCAGAACCATGACAGGTCAATAAATTTTGCGTGTGGAAAATGTTGAGCTCAAGGTCAAAAGGATATTGCCTTGAAGGCGGCAGCGGGTTGTGCTTGTCGTTGGTGGTTGCCTGATTTTCTTTTACTCATTGGTTGCTTTATCATCATGATGTTCAAAATGGTAAAGAAAAAAGGACCATAAAAAATGGCGACGACGACGATGATGATGATGTTGTTGTTATTGTTGTTGCTGTTTCTGTAGGAAATGTTTTGCCGTTTCTTTGTTTGGTTTGTTATTTTCTTTTTTTTTTTTTTTCTATATAAAAACAGGTCGTCGCAGGCTAACAGAAATTTAATGAAATTAAATGAAATGAGATGATGTGATGTGAAATAGTCTACGTCGAGCAAATCGAAACCCAGACGTCTGCACAACAACAACAATAACTTGAGCAATAACAACAACAAAATGGCGTCGTCCTCAAGTGCGTGTTGATAGGTACATAAGCCGTCGTCAATTTGTGAACAGGACGAGAACGAGTATGCGTACGTAGGCCAGACTACGCAATTTCTCATTGTATATTGTACATAATCTCAAACCCCCCAAAAAAACTGTTCGGCAATCGGCTTCATTCCGAATAATTTCAGCCGATTACAAACGACAACGATGTCTTCTTTCCGGCAATGGACTCATAAGGCATAACCTTGAACTTGAAATTGGCCGCCTTTCGTTTGAATTTTTTTTGGGAGGTTGAATTTGTGGTTGGAATGAGGATGGAGGCGTTTGTTAGGTTGTTGTGGCGCCGACACCGTCTGAGAGTTGAACTTGAAATTGTTTTGCTATTTGTGTCGAGCAAGAGTCGTGTCCTGACAGCCGCTAGACTTAATGGGTATGAGAGAAATGGTGATGATGATGATGGGAGTGACAGGAAGTGTTAGTAGTGATGGTAGGAGTTTTTATTTTATGTTTTTTTTTTCTTTTTTTTTTTTTTTTGGGACAATTCCGGCGGTTCATTGGCTGGGCCACACAAAAAACATTGAACTTGGCATTTTTCAAGGATACGCACAAATTTTGTTTGGTTTCATTCGAGATTTTTCTTTTACTTTTGAAAATGTTTTTGGTTCGTTTATGCCACCGCCCAAGATTGAGATACTTTGCCTCTATAGTAAGTTCCAATGAAATGTAGGTGATGGTGATGGTGATGGTGCTTGTGGTTCTGATGCTGTTGATGTCGTTGTCATGGCGTTGACATTGCTCGGTCAACGGCGTTTCAATTGTGAGCGTTGTGCCTTTTCTATTCATTTTTGTTGAGTTCAGCAGAGTCCAAGGTTCTAAGTCTCTCCTCCTCCTAGTCTCTAAGTACCCTCCTCTATAGGCAGCAGCAGCATCCATTTATCAAGCGTTATTACTTCTTTTCAGGCCTGACATTCATTCCGCTGCTACACATTCATTTTCTTCATAATGATTGAGGTGTTTAGTTAGTTGCCTCTTGACTGAGAACTTAGTAGTAGTAGATTTGTGGCATGCATGTACAATATAGAATAATTATAAAGGGAGGGAGGTGGAGACTCTAGAGGTGAATCAACGGACAACGGCAGCTTACCGCCGCTTCGATTTATTAATGTCAAGGGGTACAACACACGACAACAAATACGAGAATATCATACCAAGTTTTTTGTTTTGTTTTAAAGTGCGTTAATTTCTGTCTCTTTTTTCCTAATCTTCCTGTCTCACTTACACACTCATTCATTAATCAATTTAATCACTTATTTATACACTCTCTCACTCTTACATTATCATATGTACATATTTCACTCATACCTCCATGTCATTCATACAAATTTTATGATCATTTTCTTGTTTTATGCAATTTTTCTTTTTTATTTTTTATCATTCATCTGTAATTGTTGTTGTTGTTGGTTTAGTCAAAACATATTAACAAATTATTTATTGCTTTTAGTTTTTTATTTTGTCTTTTATTTTATTTTATTTATTTATTTCTGATTTTATTTGTTCAATGTTCTCAACAATTCATGGCAACAACATGTTGCATGCACGCATTTCTTGGTTGAACATTGTTTTAGTCTTAGTTGTCTCTCTCAGGTATCTTGTTAAAATTTCAATTTGAATTTGAATTTCAAATCATGTCTCCGTTTCCCACTCTCTTCGTGTCTGGTTTACTCTGTTTTGTTCATGGTTCACTTATCATAACCAAACGGATCCGCTGGCGATTTATTTTCATTGCGTTTACAATCGATTAGATTGGCTTTGTTGGTTGCATTAGGCCAAGTTGTTAGTCTTGTTGTTGTTGCTGTTGTTATTGTTAATGTTGCTGTTTGGTTTGGTTTTATTATTATTATTATTATTTTAAGTCACTTGCAAACTACGCACCAAATCAGGATTTCTGCGTATTTTTGTTGTGTGTATTTTTTTTTGCCAAAAAATAATGTCATGGCCAAATGATTCTAACAAAGTGTTTTCCATTGTACATTGCATATGTACATTGCATATTGTCCCCTCCCTTTGCCACTAGACTTCTTCTTTTCATTTCCAGTCGTTTTGGTCATACAATGTTGTTGTTTGTTAACCATAATTTTTTTTTTTTTTTGGTTTATCGAACATCATAGAATGATATTTTTGTGGTTTTTGTTTTTTCAGCTTCTTAAAAGTTGTTTAAGTGCGGATGTCATTTATTATAGAATTTTTTTAGTTATAGGCTTAAATGGAATCTTCAAGGATTATAGTGTATATAGAGAGAGATGATTGTTAAGGAATTATTGAGAAGTTTTAAAGCATCAGGATGTTGTCAAACAGGGAATGCATGAAAAGATTGTTCATTGGGCTTTGAGCATGAAATTTAGGACAATTTTCTTATTTTCAACAAGGTTTTCATAACCAAGCTAATTCTATCAGCTTATGGATGGATTTTTCTTTCCAAAGTAATCGAATTGAGCTGTGTTTAGAAGAAGCCAAGATGTCTTTATCTTATGCATTTTATCTTTGTAAATTGTATAGTTGAAAAATTTACCCCTCTTCATTGCACTATTACCTATTTTCTTAAGTATTAAATCAAAATTATTACTTTTTGAGCAGCATATACAATTTTATAGAGGAACATTTATTAGAAATTGTCTTAAGCATGAAATCTACATCAAATTTCCCATTTTCAACCTGATGTAGTACATAGTGAAGTTTCTTCAACCAGCTTGTGGTTACTTCTGTATAAAATAATCGAATTTAAATGTGTTTAGGAGAAGCCAGGTTGCAAGTGTCCTTATCTTATGCAATTCATCACTGCAAACTGTATTGATCTTAAAGCCGAAAAATTTATTGTACCTAGAGACAATATATCTATTTTATGTAATTAAAATTATTACTTTTTGAGAAGCATATAAAATTTAATTTATGTATAAAGCAGGGGATGAGTTTCTTTTTCATTTCCCTCAAACTGTTACATTTTTGTCATTGAAACAAGACACTATTGTATCAGTATTATCAATAATAAATATACCTTTAACTAGATTCAATTACTGATATATATTTTCTAGTATGACAACCATATTTAGACATTTTAAGATAGATATTTGATAGATACTTTGATAAACAAATAATTCCATACATGGAAAGATGGATAAATGGATAGATGGTTGTATTGTTGGATGGATGAAATGAATGAATGATGTCATGTCTGTCATGTGTGTGAATTTACTTTGTTTTTTCCATAGAACTAAGTATAGGTATACAAAAGACCTTGTGCTTTTGCATTTGCAATGCAACTTTCGAATGGATTTTTTATGACTTCGGTTCGGTTCTAACTAAAACAAGGCCAAAAAGTTCTGATGACAACTGACAACAATTTTAACTTTTATACGTAATCAAAAATTCATTTGATACGCAAGCAATTGCGGTGTGAATTCAACATGATGCATTGTTTTATGTATGTATATCAAACAGGATACATAAGGATTTAAAATAAGAATTCAATTAGATTGAGGTTATTGAAAGGTTTGCAAATCATTGAAACTGTTGGAAACGGACTTCAATGAGATAAGATTACATTAGGAGAAGGGCGGAACTACTCTAGTACAACAAGTCACTGCGGCCACAAGGCGGCCTATTGTGTGAACCCCCGAAATCACAGTTTTTTTTTATTTATATGCTTTTATAGAATATTGACGTGTTAAGTTAAATAGACCTTCTGTTTGGAAGGTCGTAAGGGTGAAACTCCTTTAATCGGCGTCGACTCTAAAGCTTTGGTGAGCGCTGACACCAGGCGGTTTGGATGACTTTGCAGTTTCTGCCAATGACGTTTACTATTTTGAAGGACCTCGTCACAATTTCAACTGGTTTCCAAGGTGGTTTCTGCTGACTCCATTACATAGTCTACACAAATCGCAATGACTGATCCGCATGTTATGTAAGTGTTTCATTACTTGTCAAGAAACCTGAGACTATCCGAACACCTGTCCGTGTCAGTCCCAGTATTTCCTGTGTTCTTTTGTGAGATCTAGGTAGCATATCATCGAGCCATTGTTTGAGTTTGGTTTACGTTAAACTCCAAGGCAGCGTGCAGAATGGCTCTGATCCAATGAAGACGTTAGACCTTTTCATTTCCAAAAGCATTGAGTGCTTGTAGTGCAGCCTTGCTGTCAGAGTGAATTTATATGTGGTTATCAATTGGTTTAAGAAATTAGAATAGTATCATAGGCTCACTAGTTAGACAGGACAATTCTCTCACGAAATTTTAGTCCTACTCAAAATGTCAATGTTCCATTAAAATATCTCAAGATTCCAACCACAATTTCATTAGAAAACGGACTTCAATGTGATTAACAAATGAGAATGGTATCAAAGACCATTCATTACATAGATTAAGCAATTCACTTACAAAGTTGTGTTCGCTGTACAAATGGTTGTTCCACTCAATATGTCAAGGTTCCACTAAAAATAACAAGATTCCAATCGTACAACCTTGTTCCAGACTTACTTATTCTCTAGATTCCAAAAGAGAAAAATGAGAATGTGTTGTTTTGAGAGCAAAGAGTGATTTTTCCAGTCTATATACCATGGTTGAATGGTCTTTGACATTGATGATGAATGTATTTTACATTTAAGTTGAATCTTTATAGATTCCTCTTAGAATCTTTATGGTGCTTCTTTAGACATCTCTTTTACATAAAAAACATTGTTCATTATGTCTACTCTATATTTTCTTCGACCTTTGCATTGATTACGATTGTGAATAGTATGTATACGCTATGTATGCCTTATGAACTTGTTGACTTGTGATGACAATAACTTGATATATTATATTGTAGTATATGTAATAATAAATACCTTGATGCTATTACACGTTGCCAATTAGATTTCCCTTATGTACTATTTTTCTTGTCTTTGTCCTTCTCTTACTCTTACACTCACTCAAAATCTTTATGTTCTTTACTAATAAACACCCTAATGTAGAGTGAATTGTAGTGCATATGATGCATGTATCTAGGTACATATACATATATAATTTATAACCATAACCCATTTAGAGGAACACAAGCACGCAATGCAAAAAATATGTTGCAAGAAAAAAAAGAAGCGAAGAGAAGTGACATGTAAAGGAAAAATCAAGAAGCAGACTGACTGGCTGATTCTGGTAGTAGTGTTGTGTGCTGGGAAGTGTTTAAAAGGGGTCAAAGTGGGGGACAGAATGTTAAGGGAAGGCAAAACAAAGTGAATCGAAAATGTAAGCCAAACGCCATTTTATACGCATTTTCAACAGTAACAACAAAGCAACATTAGGAACAACAAGTAACAATTACCTTCACCCTACTTTTAGTTTATTGTTTGTTATTTTACACACAAGTTTTGTTTTATTTATTTGTATAAATATTGTATGTGTATACGAATATGTGTGTATCTGTGTAAAGGGGGACTTCATGCGTACGTGTGTTTTCTGTATATATCTGTGTGTGTGACTGATTTGTGCAATGTAATGCAATATGTATTTTCTTTTGTTTTTATTATAGTATTTTGGCTATTTCCATAAGGCAAAAACACAAAAGAGTTTGATGTTTGTCCCCATTTTATTCATAAACAAAGTTTTAAACCCCAACCAATCGACATGCTTGTACTACAAAAAGTATAAGAAGTAACAGTAGTAATGACAATAGTAGCCGCAACAGCAGCAGTTGTTACCTCAGTCGCAGCAGCATGCATTATGAAGCAATTGAAATTGAAATGAGATGATCTTCTTCTCTTTGTAATAGTTAATGTATATTATTCTTCTTCGAATGATTGCATTAGAGAACAAAGCAATGAACAAGTAAATGAGTATCTGAGTATGAGAGAGTAGAGTGAACCTGAAGCTGACGTTAACAGCGACGCATAAATAAAGATGCAAAATAGAAGCAAGCAAAAGCAACTGCTGCAGCAGCAACAACAGCAGCAGCAGCAAAAGTCAAAATGAAAGCATTTAGAAAAATATGAAGAGAGTGTATGGGAGCGAGCGCATAATAGAGTCTCAGTAAACTAAAACAAGCAAAAACCTAAGATGATGATGATGATACAACAAGCAAAGCAAAGCAAGTCAACCTTCTCACAATAAAGTGCGCCTAGCATTTTGTTAGTTGCCGCATTCACTGGCACTGATGTACTGAGTGAGCTTATGGTGGCTTTGAATGTTTAGCGCTGAACTTGTCTTTCTACACACACAATCACAAACAAAATGGTGATGCCCCCTTGCACTACTACTTCACTCTCACACTTGCACACACACATTTTTTTATGCTCTGCTTTGCTCTCATGCAAAAATGAATACAAAACAAAAAATAAATATGAAAAAATAAAAGCCCCACACACTCACTCGCTTACTAACTAACTCACTCTCACTTATACAAAAGCAAATGCAATCGTTCGTTTTCATTTGGCTTTGCGCTTGGTTTAGTGTGCAATGTCGCTATATGCTTGCGTTTCTATTATATGAGTAGAAGTGTGAGTGTGTGTACGTGTGTTTCTGAGTGTATGTGAGCGCTCAAATAGCGTGTGGTATGCAGCCTTGAATTAGTTCGCTGCACTCGCGTGACGATATACAAACAAACATACAAACATTGAGACATACAAACAGACAGACAGACTGTGGAGACAGACAAACGCAGTGGCAAACGCCCTCGGTCCCACTTTCGTTGTATGCTTGTTAGC
Source organism: Amiota communis (assembly GCA_037043315.1). Lineage (NCBI taxonomy): Eukaryota > Metazoa > Arthropoda > Insecta > Diptera > Drosophilidae > Amiota > Amiota communis. Next base: position 669,718 of record JBAMAV010001083.1, on the reverse strand, counting down.
TTGCTGCTCATTCAACTGACTGTTCCAAACGACAGACGTCGTTGTTGTCGGTTCGCCAATTTGGAGCGCATCGTGCTACGAGTAAAGCAATCGTTTGTCGTAGACGTTGAAATTTGTTGTTGCTTAGCTTAGCTTTGCTTTGGTTGTTGTTTGCTTTTGTTTAGCGTTTGCCGTTTTTTTTTTCATCTTTTTGTTTAGTTGCTCCATTGCTATATACATAGGTGTATGTATATATATATATATATATGTAAGTATGTATGTTTATGTATTTATATGTATGTATGTATGTATAAATAAATTTTATATCCATTTTCCGTCTAACAAACATTTTAGGTTTTATTATTTTTATTTTCTCGCTTGACCTGTAAAACTATAAACATTTCTATATATTTTGTTGTTTTTTTGTGTTTATTTCTCCTTTGTATTACTTCTTAAAAGCTTTGATGGTCTTAATTTCTTATGGTAGAGCAATCTAAGTGTGTACATATCTCTTTTTTTTTCCCTTTTTTTTTTGTGTATCTTTCTTTTTTGTTTTACTTCATTTCTTCCTTTCTTTACTTGTTATTGCTGTCAACTTCTTTGGGTTCATTGCTCACTAAAATCAATTGAGAAATATTCTAACCAAAACACACGAACCACAAAAAAAGGCATAAAATTGTCTTTTGCAATTTTGATAAGCTCGTGTTCCTAATTAGCACCTCCTGTGTTCCCAATTGGCAAATATTACACAACAACAACCATAATAGATAGAAGAAAAATAACAAGAAGAAATATGAATTCCATAAACAATTACGCATTCTTCATTATTGCATATTTTGTATATTTTTTTTACCTCTCATACATATGTAATTCTCATTATCTTATATGAACGAACGCATTCAATAGAAAGAAGTCTTTCATATGTTTAATATTTACATATGTATGTACATTGTATGTACTGTATGCCTGTCCGTCCTATGATTTCTGATACTTAATATACTACTTACCTTCTTTTTTATTTGTCTGTTGTCTGACTTATTCTACGAGGGTTGATTGACACAAGTTTTCCTTTTAGATCGAAACACTATGCCTACAACAGTTTTATCATATCCTAATAACAAGATATACAAAGTTTATAGTCAGGACATAATATTTTCTGGCCTTCTAAACTTCATCATAGTCGCAGTAGCTTAAATCTGGCAAATATGCTGGATGGAGAAGTTTTTCTTAGCTAAGTGCATTGGCCATTAGTTCTGGGAAGATTTCTTGAATAAAATATTACTAAATCAAGATGAAGTTTCCCTTAAAATAGATTATTAAAATGGCCTAATAAGCCTGTTTACTATACAAACCCAAACTTATTTAGACCACCGCCCACTTTGAGCTTTAAAAAAATTCTAGTGGTTTTAACTAACCTTTATTGTTTTGTTGGATATTGTCTGCCCTTGCCTCCGTTAATTCCAAGAGCTTTTTCTTGAACTATTTAATCGAATAAATGTTAAATTCTATAATTGCGAAAAAAAAAGTACATTCAACTTGAAGTTTGAACCTACATTGTGCGCAACCACCAAACAGCCCCTTTAGATTGTCTTTTGCCTCCCAATTTTCTCTGAGCCTTCTACTGCCCCCCTGAATGCATCCAACGTCCACTTTGGGAAACAATACTGTATAGTAATCGCGGTTGATCGCTATTTGATGGTTTTTCCTTCTTCAAAACAGGTTCATACTATAAAGTCGATTGTTTTGACTCTTTAATTTTCTAGTACATCAATATTTATACTCGCTGATCTTTTATACAGTTTACTATGTTGTGGATTGTTTAAAACAATTCTAAATTGGAAACCTCATCATCTGTATTAGGGATTCAACATTTCGTCGTTATGAAACCGATTCCGTTTATTGCAATAAATATTCATCTGTGGCAAAGGCTCCTTTTCTTTTGCTTAGTCAATTACATTGTCACAAGCACTCCAGATACATGTGAACATATTTTCTTTAAATTTTTGTGATTTTAGAGGAACATTATCCGATTTATTCCAGTTTGTACTTTTCGTCAGAATGCCTAAAGATTTTAAAGTGAATATATGCAATTTGTAGAGCGGCTCTAATGTTGTTGTTAAAATAAATGTCTCATCACTCTCAAAATAACGAAATTTGTCATTGATTCCGGATATCAAATTTTAGCAAAAAGTTAAATATTCTGGGCTATTATTGTTATTGTCCGTCGTGTTTTGTTGCTCCTTGATCTGTAATAAACCTTTTCGAAAACTATTAATTAAAGGCATAGTATCACACAAGCAAGCAGACTCTTAACTTGTAGATTTTGTCATTTCTGCAAAACTTATGCCACCAATTGTTTGGTATCGATCAATAAGACCGATATATTTGTCGCTATATATGTATCTCTGATCTGGATGATATTTATCAAATCTTAACTTGCATCTTATCGCTTTTACCAATACCACCTGTCTTCAAATATATGTGTTTATTGATCGACCCTCGTATGTCTTCTGTTTCTCTTAATTGTCGTTTCTCTTCTTCCATTTGTTTATTTATTTTACAAATAAAAAATACAATGAAATATCCAATAAACGGATGTTTATATTTACATATTTATATGTACCTTTGTATATTATGTATAGGAATATTGTTAAAAGACGAATGCTTTACTTATAGGTTAATACTTAATCTTCATTCATTTCTGCATACGAATTACAATCAATTAGTCTTTCTTGACTGATGGATGGATAGCTTTATGTACGAGTATGTGTGATTTGTCTGTTTTCAACTGAATTTATGCACTTTTTAGGCCAATACCGAGAATTTCATTAAACTTACTAAGTACATAAATATGTCAATAATACGAGGGTTGATTATTAGATATACGTAATTGGTATACTTATACGAAAATCTTTCAAATAATTCTGTACACAATTTTAATCTGTTTCATGTTTTTCACATGACTAAAAAGTAGTACTTGATGATTAAAAGATTGAAATATGTATTTCTATCTTATCAAGAATTATTCCCACATTCATCACACTTGTCAAAATTTGTAGTTTCAAGATTAGAAAAATGATAATTTGTTTGCTTAGGACAAGTTGTCTATATTGAATTTCTTAATGTGACTATATAGGTTAGATATGTTAAAGGGTGAAGGGGGTTTTTAAAAATTGGGATGGAACTTGGGAACTAAAACCAAAGACCCTAATTTTCAGGAGCCCAGAAGATTTTCAGCTGTTAGGTGAGCCCCGCTAAGATGGTATGGTGGACAAATTTATCCTTTGAGGAGGTGTTAATGCGTAATCTGAATATGTCCAATCCGCAGGTTTCACAGTTAGAATGTAGACAGATTTTTCCACCCATTGGGATGATGGTAAATTACCGGTGGATGAACTCCGCCCATTTAGTCAATTTTTTCGTTTGAAGGGTCAAGTAATGAGGTGCTTTAAATCTTTGGCGCTGGTGAGGGTTAAGGTGTGTGATGGGTCAATACCGATTTGCTGGGACTTTGGAATAAAGATTCGATCATTCTTGTGAATCTAAAATTGATTGGCAATGTCATTTTTTCTCAAATCTTTGTGTTCTTTTGAAGATTATGCACTTACCTAAGTTCTAAGACTTCTTCGTAATTAATAGGAATCTAATGTAGATTGATTGTACTCGTGAATGGCAGAAGTATTTCATGGCTTCTACAAAAAATCTCTCAAAAGACTTTAACTCCTAACTTAGTATGTTACCAGCTTATCGCCAACTAACCTAAACTCATCTCTCCTTTTTAGGGTTCCTATTACTAAGCCTACGCTGTCCGTTCGTCCATCCGACAGTGAGATCTTACTCATGAATTAATTTAATTGACAAATCTATATCTTTATATTTATATAATCGTAAGCCTTTTCCTGCCTGTGCATGCTAACCTTAGAAACGGCTTAACCTATTGGAATGCGATTTTGACTGGTGTATTGTAGCAAGCTTCGTGTAACATTTAGCGTTTATTTTATTAAAATCGACCTACTAAATAAAAGATATTCATATTTTTAATTCTGTTGCCGACTTTTTGGCTGATTTTCGAATTTTTTTCTCTTTTGCTGCGCACCAACATGACACATCTGATAATTAGGAAAAAAGTTAACAAAGTACACGCTATTACAAACATATTTCGGATACCACGCGTACGTAGTCAGCTAGTAATAAATAAAAATAAAATAAAATTAAAATAAAAATAAAATAAAATTAAAAACTTAAAGGGGTCCGCATATAAGAAAGTTCTACTCCAATATGCACTTTTGTTTCTTATTTTGGATAATTTTTTTGGTATACGCTTGATTAACTTTTTTGTAGTATTCTTTTAGGTACTATTTAAATATTTCACTTTTGCGACAAAAACAAAAGCAAACTAATTTTACAGAACTTCAGATAGTATTAAACAACTAAACCTATCACAAAAAGAGGACATATTATTCTGTAATTTTTATGTTATAAATTTATTTTTATCAATTAGATGACCTCATCTATCAGGTCATAATCCTCTTCACCTGCGGTACTTACAAAATTTGCAGTAGCCTTACTGTTCTCTTTTGTATCTAAGGACAGATCTGTCCGGAAAAAAGGCTAAAATGACATCACTGTAAGGAACCCTTCGTGTGCGAGTTCAACTTGCAATTGACCGATTTTTTTTTTTCAAATTCAGGCATCACAATGGACCATAAGGCTTCTGGAGGCATACGCTTTCGAGTGTTCTACATAACCTAATCTGACATACATTACATATCGTATCCAATTTAGAATTGAGAAACTTCTATGAATTGTATTGCTTATGAGTTCTGTTTTCATTCTCTTAATTAAAAAATCAAATTCAATTTCCTTTATGTCATTTGTAAGAGTACAATTCTTATTTTATTTTAACATTTTTCTGAAAATATAAAAATTTTTCTCATTAATTTATCATCATGTAAACATTTTATTTTTTTTTTTTCTATTCAATCCCCATAATAATAAATATAAAAAGTCTAAACATTCATTATACCAAATGCAATAATTACATAGATACATACATTTGTATATATTGTAAATGGGTAAGTGTGCGTGTGTGTGTGTGTGTGTGTGTGTTGTAGATTCAAAAACAATTTCTGCGTTGAATAACCTATTGAGGCCAAAATTTATTTTCAATGAAATGCATTTTGCTATTTTTCTATTTTTTTTGTATTTGGTTTTCTCAAAATAAAATCAACAATAAATATAATAGAAAGAAAATGAAACAAAAAAATATGTGTGTGCACAAAAATAAAAAGGAAAACGTGTAAAAGCGAACATCCGTCTATGTCTATTTTGAAGTAGACAACAACAACAACAAAAACTGTAACTACAAAACAACAGAAATACAATTGCATGATTGACTAAATGACTGATTGAATGAATGAATGAATGTTTGACTAAGCGACGATTGTCCTTCAAAATAAAATACGCACACAAATACTTAGTGCAATAGACGAAAAGAAAAAGGCAATGAGATAATGTCAGAGAGAGAGAGAGGCAGGGAGAGAGAGAGTAGTATGAAAAAGGTAACCATTTACGTCATTTCTTAATACAAAAAAATGTTAACCTTTTTAACTGTTTGACACTTTCTTCCTTTCCATTCTTCCTTTTGACCTTTTAAATTACAATATTCAAATTTTCCAAAAAAGGAAAAAAAAAACTTCAGCATTTATGGAACATTGAGAAAAAGAATGAGAAACAATAGAATTTTAAATGACATAAATAATTACAATGCTAATTTAAAATTAAAAATCTTTCACAAAATTTTATAGTAAAAGATACTATTGATGTGAGCATTATCATCTAATGGGATCGGATCTACATATGTACATGCTCTCCCATTTTGCTTGTTCTCGTTCTAATGCACTTCTTATATATCTATCTCTCTCACACACGATCTCTTTCTAACAAACTTAATGCATTACACTGAATGTCGTTTATTGTATTTGTAAGTTCGTTGATTCCATCCCTGCACACCACTTACACTCTCGTCGTTTCTTAGTTTCTTCGCTCACATAATCGTTTGTTCGTTCGTTCATTTTGTTCATTCGTTCATTTTGTTTGTTCGTTAGTTTTTCTGTTTTTCTGTTGCTGCTGCTGTTGTTGTTGTTTTTCTAATATGTGCATATTTTAGAATGTAATTGTGCATCTGGCCTAGACCTAGAAAAGGAAATTTTGTTGCTTTTGCTTGCTTGCTTGATTTTGCTTACAGTTGCTATTATTATGATTATTTGTTGTTGTTGTGTGTAGAAACAAACAACAACAACAACAGCGTCGTGGTCGTCGTTGTCGATTGCAACTAAAGCGACTATGACAACAACAACAAGATGAAAAAAAAACTACTCATTATTTGTTCTCCTTCCTCGCAAATTGGAAACAAAATATGCCTAAACAAATAAAAAATGTAAAGTGAAGTATGGAAGTATGTATGGTACATACATACATATGTATACATATTGTTGTGGGTTCTTTTTTCTTCTAATAGTATTTGCATTTACGGGGTGTTTTAGACTGTTTTTTATTAAACTCAGAGACAATTTAAGAGTATTAAGAAATTTATTAATGATCAGTCATGATAATACATAATCAAATATTACATTACCTTTGAGATTTCGACATACAAAACATATTTTTTCTTCAATATAAAGAATCTCCAGAACTGTGTATTTGTAACTAGGTTATGTACCTACTAATATATGTATATGAAGTTCCAGGTTGTATATTTTGTTTCAATGAAACTTATTAATAAATTTTGATCTATATTTTCTAGAAAAGCAGGTCTGGATGTTACAGAAATTTAGTTTTATCAACCGGAACAAGACATATTGGATTTTTGGCTAGTTTAACAACTGTGAATAAAAAGCAGGTAGTAGGTAAGTGCGAGTCCGACTCGCATGAGCTTCCTATCATCTCTTTCATATTCAAATGTTGTAAAATCAAGTATGATCACTGAAACATACACCAAATCATTACATCTTAAGAAAAAAACACAAAAATCACGTTTCTTGTATGGGGACCAGTGTTCCAACCTAAAGCGAGGAAACTATTGTACCTACATCGTAGAATTATCTCTTAAATTGATTTTTTTTATACTCTTCACACATTTTCTGTTTTTAAATTTGTTCGAAGAAACCACACTCCAAGATCCAGCATGCCAATATATCAAATTAATAAAAAAAAATGTGAATATGAAAGGATAGGACATTTGTGACCAGTGATGCCAGCTACCTATCACAAAAACAGGACAGATTATTTTATAATTTTTATCTTATAAATTTATTTTTATAAATTAGATGAGTTTTATTGCCTCATTTATCTGGTCATAATCCTCTTCATCTGCGGTACTTACAAAATTTGCAGTAGCCTTATTGTTGTCTTTTGTATCGAAGGACAGATCTGTCCGGAAAAAAGTCAGAAATGGCATCACTGTTTGTGACAAATGAAACTAAGGTTTTTTTTTTCATTTTATATCAATATACATATGTATTCTTTATCTTCGGGACTAAGAAATATAAATGTCCATGTAACTAACAGTTAACATATAATCATCAAGTATTGAAAGAAAAAGTTTGGAATATAGTATTGTCTCTTGGAATCATCTCTCTTTTCTCACTTAAAAACTCATTTGGCATTAGAATTCTATTAAACATACAAGAGAAAGAAATAATCATCCTTCTATGGCTATCAGAGTAAAACACTTGCTTATGGAAGCTCTCCGTTATGAAAAAGTTTACTGTATTGTACATATATATACAGATATGTAAAGATAAAGTTTCAAAACTAATTGATTTACCTACTTAAAACATAAATTACTTATGTCATATCAATACTTTTTTATTATCATTATTAATGTGTGTGAAGACTATCAAGAAGATCCCATAGATCTATCATCATCAAGCACCCTGTATTATGGAAATTTATTAACAATAATAAAAAAGTAATAAAAAAGTCAAGAAACAAAAAAACTGAAACTTAAATTCAACTTAAATTGAAAAAAATACATATATATATTTTTATTCTGTTTGTTTTTTTTTTCTTCAACATTTTGCACTAATGTTGCTAGTACTTGTCCCGCTGTTTCCCTTGTGGCAGCGACAAAGCTCTTACCACATTGCAGCTAACATAGAACAGCAAACACTCTACTCGAAAACAAGCGAATAAATACATTCAATGTAAACATACATACATACATACACAGATACTCGTACACATAATGTTAGAATGCACTCTAACTAACGAGTCAAATGTTGTTGTTGTCTGTCTGTCATCTGTCTTTTTTGTCTCTCTCTCTCTGGTGTTTCGTCCAATTTTTTGTTTGTTCTTCTGACTATTTGTCCGATCGTCTGTTTCTCTGTATATGTGTCTAATTGTGTGTCGTTGTCATTGTAGTCGTCGGAACCATTTTCGTTCGTTTCGTTTAGTACAAGTATTTTAGCCATTTGTTGTTGCTGTAGTTTGTTCGGGCAATCGGGCGTTATAACAACAACAACAACAACAATAGTTACAAAGATGGTTTGCGGGGCTTACGGAAGCAAGGGGCTTACGCATGTTGTCCATGTCCCCATTTGAGTCAAGTGACGTGTTATCTGTCGCCTTCTCTCAGAACTTTGACTCTATCAGTTGAATGTCGTTGTCGCAGTCATCGCTGCAGTCGTCGTCGCCATCACCATCGTCGTTGCAATAACATTGCTATTGCTTGTTGTTGTTCCTTTTAAATTGCTACTACAAAAAATACTACTCTTGTTGTTGCTGTTGTTAGTGCATTGGCAATTGTTGCTGTGCTTTTGCATCGATCTCACTAACTTGCTTAGAGAGTCTCACTCACATACCGCTTGCATGGCATGCATACACTATGAAACATTTATTGAGGTAGGTAGGCATAGTCGTCGTTGTTGTTGTTGTTGCTGTTGTTATTGCTATTGCTATTTGTCGGCATGCAAGCAACATTCATACGTTAGTTCGTTCATTTGTCCTATCTTTTGACTTCTCTACACCTCTCTCAGTTCCATTCTTATGCTTCGCCCACAAGGCGTTCGTTCGTTCATTCGTTGCATTGCATGCATGGTTTGGCTTGGCTTGGCTCGGTTTGACTTGGTTCAGTGTCAGTGTGTCTATTATTATTAGATATTTTTGTTGTTGCTGTTGTTATTTTTATTACAATATTATTGTTGTTGTTGTTGTTGCCACTGCCACAAATGCACAAAGGCACAAGTTTTCGCTGAAAAAATAACATTTGAAATGGAAAACTTGAGCGCCTGGCAAATGATGATGGCGATGGCGATGGCGATGGCGACGGCACTTTCCCTCTCGTTGTGCTTTCCATTTTATTTTCATCTTCTCCCATCTAATTGTTGTTGTTGGAATTGGTGTTTAAATGTTGTTGTTGTTGTTGCCTATTGCTTTGCTGTTGCCCACAAAATATTGTGCCGTGTTGTGTTGTGGTTGCAGTAGCAGCAACAATAGCAACAACAGCAGCAGCAGCAGCAATTGCTTGCAACAACTACAACAACAGCAACAATAACAACAACAACAAATGTATGTAGTAATTATTGCACGATCAATATGATGTTGTTATTGTAATTGTAATTGCAATTGTTGCTTTGTTTTGTTGTTGCAGTTGCTGTTCGGTGAAACTTTCTTTGAACATTTTTTTGTAATTTTTAATCTTTCAACAAATAAACAAACAAACATTCGGTTGAATGGTTGGACAGACAAACATACATAGTATATACATATCTATAGACATACATATAAGTATAGTTGTTGTGGCATTGAAATTTCAATAGAACCAACTGCTGTTTATGTGCATTTATGTACATATATACAAACAAATGTATCTGAGGAACAATCATTGCATCTTTTTTGGCTTATGAATTTTTGACCAAATTTTCTTCTAATAATTTTCAACATTTACTTTTTTTTTTTCTCTCGAGGACGCTTGTTGTTTTTTTCTGGATTAATTTTTATAGTCTCTCCTCTACTATGTATTTTTTTTCTTTATCGTTGGGCGCTTTAACATTCGCTTATTCGCTTATATTTGCTGATGTTGTTGTTGTTGTTGTTTATGTTGTTTTTCTTGCTTTCCAATGTCAAGTTTGCATTGCGTTTATTTTTTTCAATTTTGTTTTTTTCATTTTGTCAGTTCGTCGTTTGTCGACTAATTGGAATTTTGTTGTTGTATCAATATACATACATACATACATGTGTAGTTGTTGCTATCTATCGTCTATTGTTGCTACTGTTGTTGCTGGTGCTGTTATTTTGCAGTCGTTTGCCAAGCATTCATACTTTAGTTCGGGAGCATTGCACTTGTTAGACATTGTGCTGTTGTACTTGAACATTTGTTAACGTTAGTTGTTGCATTACATTGCAATGCAATGCATTGTGCTGTGCAAATAGTAAATACATAGATACATATGTACATATATAAACAGTAGATATTCAGATGAATAGATAGATCTTTTAGAAAATTACAAAATTCTAGACTTTTCTATGCACTCACACACACACACACCATACAATTCAAATTCACTTATTAGAAGAAAGATATATACTCGTATGTATTTGTGGAAATGACGCGGACTTTTCGCCTCGATTCGTCCCATTGAACCCGGTTGAGCATAAGCAACCTTATCATAGGCTATCGAATGCCATATTAATACTAAATAAGTACTAACAATAGATAGAAAAACGCAAATAAAAATCTATACGAAAAATACATAAGTACTATGTTCGAAAAACCTTTAAGGTTTCATTGCTGCTTATAGATTATGCTTTGCACATATGATGTTGATGGTGATGATTGTAATTATTATAATGTGCGGAAAATGCTTTATTCTACAATACAGATAAATGAATTACAAGTGTTTTGTGTAAAGAGATAAATCTATAAAAGCAATGAAGAGGTCAATTGAAGGTGATTATGTTTAAAAGATCTTGAATTAGATCGTTAAACTAAGAGGTGGCACTAATGTTAATACTGAGATTAGTGTGTGTAAATTAAATGCAATTTTATGACATCATGAGAACTTAGAAAATGGGGTTGATTATATGTATTTACATATACATACATACATATATCGAATTGTATAGAAACAAGATTTTCAGATTTTTATGCTAAAGAAGTTTAGTCCAATCAATAATTTTCAAATCTTCAAAAGGTACTTATGGCCCGTGCCGCAAGCTATGTTGGATTCGAATAATTTGTCTGAAAAAAAAACCCTCTATTGCATCAATCGGTAAAGCATTCATCCGTATGAAAGGATAATAAACCCTTAGTTAGGCGCCTTTAATCGCTCGTACATGACAAGTCTTCAGTGGAAGAATCATTCTTCTTTCAAGCTCCTGTCAGGGATATACAATTTGCGCATACGTGATCGTGATGCTTCGAAGTGAGCGCACTCATGAACAAGATGTACCGGGTCTTCCACGACATCTAGGCAGATACCACATGATGGATCCGACACCGTGAAAAATCCGGATCGACGATTAAGTCAATCTGCAATATTTGTGTATTAGCAACACGACCGTCCCGGTTGACGAGAAAGGCACACACAACATGGTCGTTCAAGTATTACGTAAGCAGATTTAGGGGGCAGGGGTTCAATTTTATCTTATTTTACTTACGGCTTATAATTTGGTGAAAGGGTGTTCACTATATTCTTTTTTGCTTTTACAGAGGGGGTGGGCATCTAAAATCGTTGAAAATTTTTCTTACGTTAAACTTGAACGCTCCCTTACTACATTCAATCAAGCAAGATAGAATACTAGTAATTTCGTACATATGAATGAATTCGAAATGGCAAATTAATGGATTTGTGTAGTTCTGTAGCTCGTAGTTCCCCCGTGGCTTTGTTGCCATATGTTTAGGTACCTGTTCCCCTTTTTGAAGTTGCTTGCTCTAAATATGTATTCTTTGCAGCCAGAGCTTCCAAATCTATTGGAAGTCTACCCGATAAGACAATCAGTATCTTAAATTTCTATGAATAAATCGTTGACAAATTATAAATTATTGCATTAACAAAAAACTCACCACCTATCACTACTATATAATAGTGTGTATAGATGAAAGATAACTTAAGATTTGATTGATACAGTCATTATAAACCATGCATTTTTACTAAATCTCTGCCTAAAAATTGTAATGTGTAAATAAACTTTGAGCATACTCGTAAGAATAAGCTACAGATCGGTTGAGATTCATGTAGAAGCTATTGTAAATAGCGCCAATATCATCGATGAAATAGATAAAGGATACGTAGTGTGATATCTGAAATTAAATTTAATAGAAATAAGACAATTTTTTTTTTTTTTTTTAAGTTTTCAATGTTGAGGAAGAAAAATGCATTAAATGATTTGAAAAGTTAACATATTCTGCTCAAATATGACTAAGAAAAGTAGATTATAGTAATTGTTGTAATGAATGGATAATACTAATATGTCCTAATCGTAGCCTGATAGTCTTTGAATTGAGTGTGTCACCGGAAAACCCAAAGTTGTGGCATAGATTGGACATTCAAAAGGTGATGCATTTGCCACACAGGTTGATTGACATGATCCTCTAGCCGTACAGAATTTCTGGTACAGAGCATTAAGATCTCCTATCAGTTTGTTGGGTTCTGCAAGTCTCGGTGAATGCATTCAGTATAGACAGACAAGTACCATAGATTAATTGCATATTACGTACATAGCCTCCAGTTCATTATGAGGATTTAACTTAATTTTCAAAGCTTCAAATCCAACTGGTTTCTTTTGATAGTAATGTAAACATATCACCTTACTTTGAGAGATTTTTGTATTATTTGAGTTTGAGTTATGAAAAAGTTGTCAATTTCGATAAGAGGTGACTTCCTGACTTCTTTATAATCCATAGCATTAAGAAACATCATAAGTCACTTTCTTATTTAAAAAATTTTAACATTTGTTGTGATATACGAGGGGTACTATGTATATTTTGGGATCTGGCAACACTAATGTCAATAGCTAAAATCTGGCAACACCATAATAAATTTGAAATTTTTTAGCATAAACGTGCTCACAACGTTTGATGTACAACTGCTATTTGTTTCGTTTACAGTGAGTTAAGAAAATCAATTCGGCCAAAAAATGGAAATTTCAAGAGAAGGTTTATGTTGTATAATTTTTCACAACTTTCGACGTGGATTATTCAACAAGAATATGTCGATGAACTCAGTTCTTCGTATGGCGATAAAGCACCATCAAAAACCACAGTATATCGCTGGTATTGTGAATTCAATCTTGTCGTAATTCGGTCGCCGACGAATTCCGTGAAGGTCGTCCAAAATCGGTTGTTGTGTCACAAAACATCGATGCAGTCCATGAACTGATAATGCAAGATCGTCATGTGACGTATCCTGAGATAGAAGCATCCTTGCACATTAGTTCCACTTCAATACATTCGATTTTGCATGAACCGGAAACAAAACAGACGAGCCAAATGCAACAAAAGTTATTCGCGTTCGAAGCACAGCATGTGGCCACTGTTCCGCTTGAGTCAATTCTGAGTGGTACACGACCAATTGTTTGCCGGAAGTCTTCAGCGAAATTCACAAAACCAACCGCCAAAGACGAATCATTTTCCATCATGACAATGCGAGCTCTCACACATCTCGTCAAACAGGTGAATTTTTGAGCAGTCAAAACATCGAATTGATGATTCATCCTCCGTACAGTCCTGATTTGGCACCCATTGACTGCTTCTTGTTCCTGAATATTAAAGGTAAAAAGCGTGATCAACGATTTACAAGCGCCGAAGTAGCAGTTGAAACTGCTATGACAAGTGGTTTGAATGAATGCAAAAGTGCATTGATCATTATGGTGAATATTTTGAAAAACAATAAAGCCGTTTTCATTTAAAAGTGTTTGTTATTATTTACTATTCCCGAAATATAAATAGTACCCCTCGTATAAACAAATTATTTTGAGTAAAGCAAAATCAACTTCACAATGGAATCATACTAATAAACTTTGCCCTAGAATCTCTTAAATTTATTAAAGGAAAATATAAATAATAATAATTGTAATCCACATACATAATTCAAAATTAAGGTAAGAAACAAATGTTGTTTTGCATTTGTTACTAAAATTAAAATGGAAGCAATTAAATTCAAGTCAAGTCAATTTTTGAGGCATGTTTTCTAAGCCAAGCGATGCCAAAACCAGGCCCAGCCAGAAAAGTCAGCCAAGCCTTCGCCTTTCGTTTTCTATTTTCTTAACTTGGTTTGTGATTATTTCTCTCTCTCTTTTTTTTTTCTGTATTTTTGTGACTTTTCATGCCACCATTTTGTTTTTGTTTTTTTTTTTTTTGTTTCTGTTTCTCTTGTTGTTGTGTTTGTAATAGAAAGAAGTCAGTCAGTCAGTGTTACTTGCTGCGCCTCAAACCCAACTAAACTAAACACAACTCAACTAAGTTGACTCGTTGGAGATGCCAAAAGAGAGGTGCAAACCGAGTCAAGCCTACTAAGATACTTTTACTTATTGCGTTTGCCAAAGCAAAAGGAATCCATCCATCCAACGGAAAAGAGATATACCTGTACATACATAGATATAGAGAGAAAGAAAGAGTGAGTTTGGTTGTGATTGTGATTGAATTTGTTTGCGGAGTGTGAATGTGGAAAGCGCACTTACTGCTGCTGAGGCAATGGCAGCCGGTTAAGTTGAACTGAGACTGGTTTTGCAAGCAAAAATATAATCGCAACAAACTTCCATCCACCATCATCCACCATTAGAAATTAGTAACAAAAACATCTGCAAGAAAAATCACGCACAACAAGACAAGACTGACTCAAGTCGCAAGAAGGAGTGATGGTGGAACAGATGGGCAGGCGAACGGTTGGAACTAACTGGTGGACAATTGGACAGATACAAAAGACAAACGTTGATAATATCATGATGCATGGCGATGACGCTGCTACTGCCGCATAAGTATGCGTTTCATGTTTTCCAAGTTGCAACCAGCAATAAAAACAAACAAAAAGCAACGACTATGATAATAATGATGATGATGACGATGACGGCGACGACAGCTTGAAATGAAAAGAAAAGAAATGAAAAACGTAAGAAGAAGAAGCAGAAGAAATAAAAGGAAAAGCGAATTAAAAGCAAAGAAAAACTATGCGAAATTCACTTTCATTATAAAGCGACGATGCATATAAATATCTACGTTATTAACAACAAAAGCTAAAGCTGAAGTTGAAGCTGAAGTCATCCAACCTGGTTAAGTCGGTTAGGAAAATCATGCATTTCACATTCGCATTCATTTGAGTGTTTGTGTCGAGGTATATTTGTGTATTTGTCGTGGTGGCCAACATTGGCTAATTGGCAAAGTTTATATACTATACATATACTAAATATATCTACAATATGCACTGTTTAGAGACATTATAGCTTCTTAAGTACGCTACTATAAGATCTAAGGAGATCTCTAGGTTATTGACATAATGATTTTTGTGGAAAATAGAGATTTATTATTAAAAAAAAACTGTTTATAAGTAGTTTAATGTTGTAAGACTATTCTTCCAGAATTCAGGGAACTATTTGGTAGAAAAGTATGTATTTATAGACTTTAGGCCTTAAAGTTCTTTTCTCAACTCAAGAAATATCTTATATATATCAATGGTATTTAATCGGTCACCCAGAGATTGACACTCGAAGTCATGAAACAATTACACAGTTCTTCAAAATGTATATCACCACGAATCTGTCTGCAATCACTAGATCAGTACTGTCTAACATGTGGCCCAAATACTGAATACTTCCCAGACATAGCAGAATATGTTTTGCAACCTTTTCTTTTCAATACACTTGCGACTCAATTCACTGCGGATTCTTCCAGTAGGGCACACGATACCAAAATTGTTGAACAGCTCTGGATTAAGAAATGGTGAGAGCTAGTCATATCATCACTGCGACCTCAATTGGGTTTATTGTAATGACCTTAATCACTAAAAAGTTTAGAACCCCAGTCTTATATCTTTTTATCCAACTATCCAATGATCAACTTATCAATATCAATAACATATGTCATCAATTAAGTAGTACACACTATTGCTCGATCTAGTTATTAATTGGTTTATTTATCTGTCAATGTGTCAATTTCACTTCTAATCTTCCAATTAACTTGTGTAATTCTTTCATTGAATTATGTGTCTCAATGACACGTTACCAGTCATCAACATCTTTGGACTATCAACCTAGTATATCTAAAGATTTATCTATTTAATTATGTATGTTGAATGGGATATATGAACGTATGTTTGATTCCTATGGATTCTGAAACTACTGAACTGATTTTGAAGTAATTGTCAGGGAAACTCTAATATGGTTTGAAGAGTGTTCTTGTATTAAGTGCGGACCCGCAGTTGTCGAGAAATTGAAAGATGATATTTTGCATATAAAGCTTAGAGAGAAGTTAGAACCTTCGACTCTTCTTAAAAAATAGTTACTTTATATCGCAGAAGTGACACATTTTTAGAAAGGAGAAGATCTTTTCCATACCAAACTCTGTAAGGGGAAAATGAATGATGAAGATTTGGAATTAGGTAAAGGGGCAATACTGATACTATGTAATAGAGTGCAACTGTCCAAGATATGCATTGTTGGCAGCATAGGTGGCAGGAAGGGCACATTTCCCCGTTTTGAAGATGTTGCACACTTCATTCAATTCTATTTAATTCTTCATTATTCCTATAATGTGGTAGGTCTATGCCTGATACGATTATTAAAAGACCCTCGTCAATATTTAGTTTGCTAGAATTTTCGTTGCCACGCCCCCAATGTCATGTTACTAGGTTCAAATATTTTCTTTTATTATTCCCTCTCTCAGCTTTTTATGCAAATCTGTATACTTCATTTTCTCGACAACACCAATGGAACACTCTGCTGACTATGGTATAGTTTCCTAAAAAATTTCATCAAAAACAGTCCAGCAGTTTCGGAATTCATAGGGAACATATATACATTCATCCCATTTTATATATGTACATTGATAATCGATAAAATAATAGAAGATAGCTAATATGATCTACGTATGGTCTGTCCAACTTTTTTGGTTCCGTGGGCGCAATGTACTTCAGTGGCGAGTTAAGAAAAGGCCAAAGAAATTTCTGTTTCTTCTCTGTTGTCACCTTGGCCACGCCTGTGCCGCATTCAGACTTTACTTGGCCCGTTGGTCAATCAATGATGATAAAATGATATTAATGGATCAATAATTCAATCAATTTCTCTATTAAGCAATCATCATCACCCTACTGATCCAATCTTTTGCTTTTATTACGTATTTTTCTATTATTTGACAATCCTTATATCATATGATCTCTACTAAACCTTTATAAGAGACCTTTACTACCTAGCTTATCCCCAAGCCATCAGAAATCCTTGTTTAGTTTGTAAAATACCATAAATCTCCTTTATCTTTCACTGAATATGGTTTGCCTGGTGGTGGATGGTGGATAAGTAAGATATCTGGTCAACTTTTTTTATCTGATGCCTTAAATTTTAACTTGACTTGTTGTTGAAATGTCAACATTCCAACACAACATAACATAACACAAAGCAACACAGCACAACACAACGCAACACAATAAATGTTATGATAGATAAAGCCAAATATAGTGCATAATAACAATCACCAAAGCCCAAAAGATGCGTCCCATAGTTAATATTTGGTTATTATTTGTACGTGCAGCATTTAAACAATTTTCCCAATTCATGCGATCCGATCCGACGCGATTTGATGCATTTCATTTTACTACAATATATTGTTATTTTGATATTGCTATTGTTGTTGTTGTTGTTTTTGTTGTTATTGGTGTAATTGTTACTGTTGCTGTGTGTATGTGTTTTTCCACATTTCGCTTTCATTTTCGCTAAGATTTTCATTGCCTGCCTGACTCCATTATTGTCGTCATCATCATCCACACCATCATCATCACATAGCATTCATTTCATTTGGATTGCTGTTGTTGCTGTTACTGTTGTTGTTGTGCGAGTTTGCGAGAAAATCGAAAGTTTTTCCAGACCATAATGCAAAAAGAAAGTGCAAGTGCAATTGCTATTGCTTCGTTCGCTTCAACCAAAGAAAGGAAAAGCATTCACTACTTAACAACAATGATAATGACAATGATGATGATGATGATGACAACAGCAACGTCAGTGCCGAGGCGGCAGTGGGAACAAGATTCAACCGGCTACAATAACGATGCCGCGGTGCATAGACAAAAATGAAGGCAAAGATGTCGTCCAACTTGATAATGAGTTGTGGATGATGAAGTTGTTGCTCTTCATAATGAGGATGATGATGATAATGACAGTCACAGCAACATCAACATCAACAACATGAGCAACCAACCAACGTAAGTTGCCAGGGGGCGCAGACGTTTTAACTTGTTATTGTTGTTTAAACTTGTTTTGGCCAAAAGTAGGATACTTCATTATTACAATATTATCATCTTTGTTGTTGTTTATGACACGAACATTTATTATTGTTGTGCTTGTTATGGTCGATGGTATTGTTATTGGTGTTGTTATAGTTGTTGGCGATGGCGATGGCGATAATGACGATGACGCTTTTTCGTTGTCAAGTGCAAGAAAATACAATAAAAAATTGAACAATTTAAATCATGTCGACAGCAAAGTCGTTGATGAAAACCCAGACGAGTTGCTGTTGTTATTTGTATGTAGTATTAACTTGGTTGAAAAGATGAAAATGACGGGAGCAGTGTGCACTTACTAATATAAGATCATGCGGAGGAGGAGTGAAAATATGAAGAACTTCATAAGTGGAAACAAGAAGCATAATCAGCAATTTCCTTTGAATAACAATTTCAATTTTATACTTCTTCTTTATTTTTTTTTCACATTTTTCTTTGCCTTTAAGCTTCTGGTCTCTTCCATTAAGTGTTTGTTGTCTGTGTTCATTTTTATGCTTTTCACTCTCCTACAAAGGATTAGAAAGGGTATATGGGATTTATGAAAGCATACGCATACATACATACAACTTACTTATATAAATAATATAATATGATAAGATTTTCGATTAAAAGAGAAAATAATGTATAAGAAAAAGTATATTATCGACTTTTTGAAATCAAACTTTAAGTTCAATAGGAACTTACCATAATTACTAAATAAACATTTTGGGTCTGAAAAATCTTATGTTTTTCTTATTGAAGAATTTGAACATTCTTTTTTTCAGAACCAAATTTGCTTAAGTAATTCTTTGAGACACTTTTAAGAACTTATTTTAATACATCATAGTTAAACAATTATTTTTCGTATTTTTATATAATTTTTCACCTCTATAAATTTGAATATTTTCTGCTATAGAAATCAAAAAGTTCTATGCTTTTCTAGTATAATTTTGAAAGTATAAGATGTGCATTATATACTTATAAATTACATTAGAAATGGAACTGATAAATAAATAATAAGATGTTAATTAACATTGGCTTTTTTACTATAAAAACATTTCATTGAATAAATCAACATCTTCAAGTGGTAATGTGAATGGAAAGGTCTAGGCTCTTCTCGTTTGAAATTGAATTGAAAGTACAATATGAGTTTGGTTTTGATCATAAGATTAAAGATGGAACAAATATCTAGTTAGAAACACTTGATTATCAGATATGTTTCTTTATTATTATTATTAAAAAGTTAAGACTAACTTATTGATAACTGTTAAGGCCTTCGGCTTATTGTTATTATTTATAGTAAAACTGATATTTTCATTTGATAATGATGAAAAAATCAATAACTAGAAGTAGGATGTCCTATAAAAAAGGAAATTTCCAGTATTTTCCAGTATAAAAGTATGAAAATGTCTACTGAAGACTTTTAAAATTAGAGTTTGTTTGAAGTAATAAGTTTTAAAGTGGAGTGGAATAAACCAACTTTTTTAGCTAATGTCGATGTACTCTTGAATGGAAATTTCCAGGCTCTTCTCGTATAATATTGAATTGTATTTGGTGTTCATTATAGAAGTATATAGAGATTAATTAGAAATCCTTGATTATCAGTGATGTTTCTTTATTAAAATTTTTTATTTTTATTTAAACTAACATCTTTATGTAGTAATGATGAATAAAGCATTAACTACAAGTTGCCAATGTCCGATTAAAAATGAAAAGTTCCAGTCTTTTCTAGTATAAAAACATGAAAGTGTCTACGGAAGACTTTTAAGATTATCATTTAATTGAGGTGATAAGTTTTAAAAACTTCATTCTGCATCTCTTCTATTGAACTCTTTGTTTGAGTTATCGTCCTATATCAAGGGAAACTTCCGCATATTCTACTTTAATATTGATTAAATTTGTCAGCTTAAGATAGAATAATTTAGACAAATGTTTGTTTTTGTTTGTTAGTACAATTTCTTTTATTTGCAATCTATCTTAAACGACAGTAAACTAATTTGATTGTGCAATCTTATGACGTTTGTATTAGTTTAATTAGGAACTCTGAACACCAAAATCCAGTGGGGACTGCCAAGTCAGCCTTCTTTCGAGTGCAAATCCAAGGTATTTTGCTGTTGTGTTTGCCGGAATCATGTCTCCTTTAAGGTTTATAGGAGGGCAGCTCTTGCGATTCTTGGTTAAAGTTACATGAATGGTGTTCTCAGTGTTTACGGCAGTGTACCTTTTTTTGAGCCAGAAAAAGATTTATATGGTTTTGCAAAATAGGTAAGGCTCTCTCTGCCAGGATCACTATTAGTAGCCAAAAAATCGGTATCAAACAAAATTATTTTATCACTTAAAATAGATAGTGAAGAGCTTGTAGAGAATTGGTACCAGCACACTACCCTGGGTTACTCCAGCTTGGATGTTAGACAAAAATTTAGTTATAATTTCCACTCTGTCACCAGCTTCTCTACCAGAAAACTGTACATTTACAATAGCAAACTTCAAGTGGATTAGACTATTATCAATATTCTTTATAATATAATGTAAGTATATACCTCTGATCTGTTAGGGTATATACATTAGTCTTCCTTACCTCATCCAAACAATTGTTTTCCTAAGTGTTCCTCCTCCTTGTTTTTCTTTTAATTCATTCGATTATATTGTATTGTATTTTCCTCCTTTTGTTTTTATTTTAGCATCGCTTCATTTAATTAAAATGTATTAAATGGTTTTACTTTTTACATCATCATACTCATCTTCCTTGTCTTGTTTTTCCATTATTTTCTTCTTCTACTCATTCAATAATAAGTGATTTTTTTCCGTCTTCATTTTGTAATGGTTGGCAAAACACACACATACTCAAACCTAAACCTGAAGTAATTCTTTGCTATTCTGCTGTTGTTTTTATGGTATGAGTTTTTATAATATTTCTTCTCTGCTGCTACTACTGTTGGTTGGATTGTCATTGACAATGGAGAGTCAACATATATGTATGTAGATACAATATACACAATTAACTGACTGACACACACTCTCACGTGAATGTCACACGTGTCATTTGTATTGGTGTTAATATTTTAATAGCCCAAAAGAATAATCCATGGATTATCATTGACATTGGTCGAAAAGAAGAAAAGACAAACACAACAAAAAAAAAAAAAAAAATTCTGTAGATTCAGCAAAAATATAAAAATAGCAACAAAAGCATGAAATTGTAAGATTTTGTCGCGCGCGCGAATTAAGACAAAAAAAAAAAATCCAACAAATCAAATTCATTAAAAAATAATTCTTAATTACTTTTGGCTTTTAAAAATGCAACGACTCTATACGCCTCTCTACTACTACTTACTTACTTGTATCTTTTGCATTTACCTTTGCACAGCATTTTATCATTTTCATTTCATTTTCTTATACTCATTTTGTTCTTTATTTTTTCTGCTATTGCTGCCTTCTTCTGTGTGTTTTTTTCTGTAGTTTTGTTTCTGTTTTTTATGAGATTTCAATAACAAATTGTGGAAAATGTCATGTAAACGTTGAAACAGAGAAGAAGAAACTGAAATTTTGTAGTTAAAATGTATAGTAATAACAACATAAGAGTAGGAAAGAAGGGGAACAGAGAGTAAGAGGCATGTGGTAGCAGTTCAGCCGTGGCAGATAAGTGTCAGTTGCAGTTTGTCATGTTAACTACGGTCATGGCAAAGTTTGCATTTAAAGTTTTTCTTCTCCTTCTTCTTCTTTTGGTTTTTTCTTATGATTTTTGTTTGTGTTTTTCTGTTGTTTTTTTTTTTTTTTTTTGCTGATTTGTTTTCGATGTCATTAACATGGCGTGTTGGATTTCTGGTTAGCATTGCTTTGCTTTGCTTTGCTTGCCTGCTTATTTAGCTTTTGTTTTTGTTTTATGCAGATTATTCATACGCCACATGGTACGGCATTACTTAATGTTGTTGTTGTTGGCATAATAGTGATTGTTGTTATTGTTGCTCTAACTATATATTTTAATCTAAATATCACTCCTCAAAGCAACCAACCAAGCATTTGATAAGATGAAATGCATAAAATAAAAAAAAAAATTTGTAAACATTTATGGAAAATTTTCACATCATTTTTTTTTTTATTTTTTTTTTTATTTTTATTATTTTTGAAGAATTTCAAATAATAAACATATTTTTTACATTTTAATTAATAAAATGATAATTTAAACAAGTAAAAGTTATAAACTCTCATAGACATAGTGTATTTGAATATACTCGATCAACAGATGATTAATATTTTGTACCCTTGCAACATTTGGCAAACAATGAAGAGAAAAATATTATGAGGGAATACAAAATTTACAATGAAATATTCGACCGGATGCACCTTCCTTAGTTTAGAATATCAACATAGTATAGTGTATTTATTGTATTGTTTTTACCAATGGACGATAGTTTATAAATCGGTAGTTTAAATTAATTGCAAAACATCAAAATGATGAAAATATGTGTATGGTTGGTTGGTTTCCGTGGCTGACCCGTATAGTCCACTACGAGCCACAATTATCACTAGAGTGCCATTTTAAAACCACTTCCTCGCCGAACGCAATAAGTATCACTAAATCCAACCTGTCGAATTTAGGTATTTTAATAAATCACCCGGACAAGCGACGGAATAGTCCGAGAGGTTGTTGTTGATGTATTTGCCCAGAAACTTATTTCTAGTTTTTGCCAGGGCTGGGCATTGACATAGAAAGTGGGTGAGAGACTCCTCTTCCTCTTCGTTTTCGCAGCTTCTGCAATGGCTTCTGAACGGAATACTCAGTCTCTCCGCGTGAGTCCCTACACACCAGTGACCAGTAAAAACCGCTGTTACCCTTGCGGTATCCGAACGTCCTCTGTTAATGAGTCTAAGTGACCTATTTTCGTTATAATTAGGCCAGGTAGCACGTGCTACTCTGGAAGATTCAAGATCTTTCCACCGTCTATTGCCAGCTGACAGAAATACAGGAAGTTGCTCCTCTTGACAACCGCCAGGGTAATTGGGATCTGTTCCGCTAACGATATATCAAGGGAAGCACCAAAACGAGCCAGTTCGTCAACCTTCTCATTTCCCTCAATGTTCCTATGGCCGGGAGCCCATAAGAGAGTGATATCAGCTTGATCGTCGACCTGCATTCCTTAATGAGCTTGCTTTGAGTGCCACCTGACTATCAACGAAGATAGCTATCTTACGACCTTCTGGTACGTTTTTTCTTGCCAGCCGACATGCCTCTCTAATGGCTAGGACCTCTGCCTGAAAGACTGTGGCCTCGTCTGGTAACCGGAAGGAGTGGTTTAGGCTTATTTGTGGTGAGTGCACCCCTGCACCTACAAAATATGTATATATTTACATAAAGTGTGATATATGAGATTTTGAGAGATTATGGTTCACAGGAGTTATGGGATCAGAGGACGTGTATAGGAATTGGATTATGAGGAAATGGTTTCGAAAGGAGTTGTATCGGATTGGGATGCAGTTAATTGCGTCTTTGGAGCTAAAACGAAGGAGGGCTTGCAAGAAGGAAATGGAATGTAGTTGGGATAACATTGCATGATTGTCAGATCGGTGTGGAAAATTTGTTCTCTGGGTGTGACTGTAAGAACATACATACTAACGAAAAAGATAAATAAATTTGGAAGACAGTAGAGGTGTACCAGAACTGTTAAGCAAAGCTTCATAAGGCTGGTACCGTAAGATTTATCCATCATCTTGGTTGCGACATGCTCCCCATATTTTCTTCACATCTAGTCGGTTATGCTGGGTATTAAGCGTCCAGCGACCTTTCGCCGACGTATCCCAGCGGGTCTGTCATTCCCTGATGATTGAGCTACTCGCTTGGGTTCTCCGAGATGTGAGTATAGGAAATGTTGGTGTGTCCCAGGCGAAGCCAAATGAATTTGATAATATTGAGGCGGAAAAGTTCCCTTATGTCATGGATAATATAATAATGAGTGCCAGAGTGGTATTCTGTAATTTTGATGTGATCATGAAGTGTATGGATTCTGGTTGTTGACGTTAGCAATAGTTTTGATTGAGGATAGTGAGGACAGGGTATGATTGCAGTATGACTGATTTTTTGAGGAGAAATTAGACATCAGGTAGCGACTAATAATTTCGACTTTTATAGGAAATCTTAACATACATATGAGTTATGAACTTATGTTTAAAAATTATGTAAGAACCATAAATAAAAAGTTGTAATCATATGATTAGGAATAACATATGTACAACAAAACCCTCTTGCATTTGTACTATTGTAGTTATCTCAAAAATGCCTATGATATTTCTTTGTAGATAATTTAGAAGTAGCCACTTCCGTTCTAGAAAATTATACTCAATTTATAGATTCATTTAGATAGCAAACAAACATTGCAGGTGAACGATTGCCATAGTGAAGTTGATCTCTTTCAAGCATGCCAAAAAAAGAATTGAGTGAGTGTATCAAATATTGATAAAGCAAATGAGGAATTTACAATATGAAAACATATGTGTACGAGGGTGGATCAATAAGTACCTGTGTTAGGAATGAAAAGACAACGTTGCAAATTTATTCGGTGAGCAAGCGTGCCTCCTTATCAAAAGCACGTTTAAATTCGTTGAACCAATATCTAGGGTTGACATAGATGGTAAAGGGTCAGCATTCAACTTCGTTTTTATTGCTTTGCATGTTTTTCCAATCAAAAATAAGCAACAAATTCCGTATCGGTTATGTTATTTTTCTATTTTATCAAATAACACGAAATACTTTTGATACAATTGACTGCCGAATAAAAAGTAACCAATGAATCTGTTTAAAATTTAGATGGTGTCATATGACAGATGACAGTACACGACGGTAATGCCAACTTCCCTTGGGAACGCCACCTGTCTTCAAATACGGATACTCATTGATCGTACCTCGTATATATTTTTCACTAAACATATTAAAGCGAAATTTAAAATTGTTAGTTTTTATATCACAAATCATAAATTACGTAGTTGAATAGTAGATAGATATATATTATAAATAGATTAATGGAAGAGCTGATTACAGCTACTTAGAGTATGCCTATTGTGACAACCGCCTTTATTACAGTTCCTCCGAGACTCCAATCCTCTTCTACTACATTCTTAGCATCTGCAATCAGAATCTTCAAAGAATCATAGAAAAATCATTATACCTTATAGCAAAAAATTTATTTAAAATTAATCTAGAAATCTTATATATTTAAATGAGCAATACTTGTATATAAATTTATAATTATCATGTATCTCGGCAGCGACTCTATCGATTTGTTTGATTTTTAGGGTTCCGTACCGAAAGGGTGCCAACGGGACACTATTACTAAGCCTACGCTGTCCGTCCGTCCGTCATAGAGCTCTAACTCATGAACCGTAATAGGTAGACATCTGACACGTATAGAGTGTGTAATTCAATTGCATGTGTAACGACAAATAATAAAAATAAAATAAAGTTAAAACTTAGAGGGTTCCCCATACAAACCTAAATTCAAATTAATGTTCTTATTTGAAAAAAATTTTTGTTTTTTGTTTTATCAAACTGAAATTTTTACACTATTAGTGTCTAACCCATATTCAAAAACCATGTAAATTTCAAAATCCTAGGATTCCTACGAAGGGTAGCTCCCATACAAACCCAAATTCGCATCAATGTTCTTACTAGAAAAACTTTTTTGTTCTTTGTCTTATCGAACTGAAATTAGGACACTATAACTGTGAGATCCATATTCACCAACCATGGCGATTTCAAGATCCTAGAATTTCTAGGTAGGATTCCTTTTGATTCTTGATCTTTATTATAATTTTAATCAGTAATATCAATGTGATTCGTATGTACACATATTTTCCGAAAAATCCTGGTACTCTATATTAATAAGAAATTAGTCTACTACCAATTTTAATGATATAATTTGTTATTTCATCTTATTAACCAAGATTATCTTTCATTAAATGATTATTAATCTTAATCACTAAATTTCTCTAAACACTTTCATATCCTTCAACAAAACAAAAAATGTGGAACTCAAAATTCATCATTTCTCTTCACATTTTAATCATTTCATTAAATCGGTTAACACATCCTATTGCTAGCTGTTTTTGGTTCAAAACAAATTCCCTGCTGGTTAAGTGATGGCTATCATTATTACTTGGAAGCCAATTAGACCAAATCGTAATCCGAACAAAGACAAAGAAAACAAAAAAAAGGGCAAATTCAAGTTGAAAATGCGTCAAAAACAACTCGTTGCCATCGTAATCGAAATTACGTGGAATGTTGTCCCGAAAAATAGAAGATAGTGAGTGGTATGATCCAACCATTAAACAGGTTCAGGACCTTTTGCTTACCAATCGTGCGTTGGTTGGACAGTCAAAGCAGCAATGGCTTCGTCTTCACTCTACTTGTGTTATTCATCCAGATGGTGGTTTGGGTGCATGGCGCGTGTCGATGTCGTTGATAATATCAGGAGGTCATTCACTGTTGCTCTCTGTTCCAAATGTCGTCGCGTCTGCTTATACTTAGTATACTTTGATGGCATTGTTATGTATGTGCATGTGTGTTTGTGTTGCTGCTGCTGCATTTAATTTAGATTCGTCCATTTTGCTATTGTTGTTGCTCCAAAGATTTGACGAACATTCTAAGTTCGTTTCCACCAAACAAATGACGACGCAAAAGTACATAGAAATAATCATCCAACCAACCAACCATCCAACCAACCAACCAACGAACCATTTCCATAACTTCGTCATCATCATTGCCATCGCCATCGCAATTGGTAACGTCATCATAATCATCATCTGGTTTTATTATTGTAAGTATATGCGCGCAACTTCCTTCTAACCCAACATCCTTATGTCTGCTACTCTGCTGCTGCTACTGTTGCCTCTGCATGCATGTCTGGGACGACACAAGTAGGTGGCAGTGCTGGCGAATGGTGATGGTTGGGATATAGAGGGCAAACAGGCAGGCAGGCGGTTGCCAATAGTATGAGAGGCGCCGCCATCGCCGTCAGTCTGTTCAATGACTTTTCTGAAACTTGAATCGACTACTGAATGTTGTGAGTGTGACTCTTCTCTACACGAAATAACACAAAACAAACCAAAAACCAAATTCACTTTGACTCAAAGGCATCGTTCGTATATGGTATTAGGGTATAGGAAATTGTGCATATAGGGATTGGATCCTTGCTATTGCTTTCTGCTCTGTCTCTGTCTGTCTGCTTGTCGTTTGGCTTTTGTCACTTTATATACCAACATGTGCACAATACATAGTAGATAGTTAGTTCTTTGTATATAGTATAAATAGAAAGATACATACAGACATCCATACATACGAGTATGTAAAGCTACCTACCTAATAAGCTTCCTTCTTTTGTTGTGTACAACATTGCCAACTGTTTTGTTTGTCTGTTTCGTTTGTTCGTTTGTCTAGTATATGTATATGTACATATGTATCTTGTTTTTGCCTTTCTGTCTGAGACTTGCCTCATTACATTTCTCCTTCTTCTACAACTTGTTCTTACCTTTCCTTTGCTTTGGTTTGGTTTGCTTTTCATTTCCACTTGTCTTCATTTTTAACTTGTATTATTTTTAATTTTTTTATTTTGTTGCAAGTGTTGGGGCACCCTACCGTCTAACACCACCCACCCCTTCTCTTCTTCTTATTTAATCTTTCTCCTCTATCTATCTTAATCCCTTCCTCCCTCTTGGCTCCCATGTGTACTGCATTTTCATCATACTATTTCTAGCATTCATTGTCGGTACATTGGACTCATTTTGTGGCACACACACACACACAGATACTCTCATACTAGTGTACTTGTACAAAAGTATGTCTGTGTCGTGTTCGCATTTCTCTCGCTCAGTCGCTTCTTTTTTTTTCTTCTTATTTTGTTGTATTCATTTTCAGCACCGAAAAAGCGCTTCCTGCCTCACATTCTAAGCAACAAATGAATATTTCTTCTTCCTCTTGTTCTCTGTTTGCTCTTCTCACACTTTATTCACCATGTAAAGCAGACACACTCACTTACACACACACACACACTTCCATCTATGCATATCTCTCTCATTGAGTGTGTGTGTACAATTGTAGATCTCGCCTCTTTATCCCCATTTTCCCCTGTATCAACCATCCACATTATGCGAAACCAAACAAACGGAAAGTGAAAATTTGCTCTACTGTCGTCGTCGACGTCGTCGGCGTCGCCACCGCCGCAGTCTTCCTTCGTCTTCAACTCAAAGTTATCTTCGTTTCGCCAACGTTGAAACATCGTCGGGGTCCCATTCCCATACACAAACAATACAATGATTTCGCAGTCGACCCGACCGACATCAACACCGACACCGACAACTTCGCTGCCACCATCAACAACAACATTATTGCTCTCGCATTATTCTCTCTGCCTTCTCAAAAATGTTGATGAAGCTCACTCACACTTGCATTCAAACGACATCGTCTCCTCTTCGACACATGCAATTTTTTCGTATTCTAAATGTGTGTGGAGCCAAGCAAGCACCACGCACGATTGCAAGTTTCGTCAACGATGGCGGCGACAGCGGCAGCGCTTCGTGTGACGTTTGTTCGTTCATTTCCTTTGCACGTACGAACACATTTACATTTTACAAAAACACATTACTGTGAGTTCTTTTTCTTCTTCACTTTTATTTTAAATACGTGTATATGGGAAGAAGATCATATAAAGGTGGTTTGAGCACATACACATGTACATTTGTTGCGCTGTGTTGTTATGATCTCCCCTTTTTATAGGAACAATTTTTTGTAAGAAAAAATTGTCCAATTGAAGATCGCTAGGCTTAGAAGCCTAACTAAATTGCAAAATGACTAATCATTAAATCTAAACCCAAATGCCTTCCATATTAAGCAGTTGCATGTTTTGACTAGAGGAGGCCTTAGGAAAATTGGGGTCTTTAATCTCAAGTAATTCATATTGAGAATTAATGTATCTCATATAATGTCTATCAGGTGATCCTTGCCTTTTAACTTTTTTATTGATCATGGTACCATACTATAGTATTTTTTTTAGATTTTGCTTAATTTTCCTTCTAAAAAGAAGCGCTTATGACATTAAGGCGTTAGTTCCTATTTCGTTTGTATGCCATATATTTAGTTTCATCATTATTCTAAGTATCCGCTTTGGGTATATTTGATTTCTCATAGGATTTTCCTTTCTTTCTAATTACTCACAATTAAATAGTTGCTGCTGTTGTTGTTGTTGCTATTGTCGCAATTTCATTTTCATTTCATTAAGCTAAATAGTTGCTGTTGCGAAAACAACAACAAGAGAAACACCAAAGCTACGGTGGCCCCAACTAAACATGCACTCACTATTCACTAACTCACTCTCACTCTCTTTGAAATTTATACAAATACAAATGTATGAAGCGAGTGAACGAATATCACTCACAGCTGTTTTCATTTGCTCTCGCCACTCTCTTTTTATATTGTGCTGTGTTGTGTTGTGTTGATTGTGTTGTTGTAGTTCCCTTGTATCTAATTGTGTGGTGTGTGTTTTGCTTTTATTTTCATTTTGCATGCTCCACACTTTAATATTTTCGCAATACTTAACAACAACAACCGAAGCAAAAGCAACAACATACACTCTCTGTTCTCTTCTCTGTATCAGCCTGCTTCCCATTTGTTGTTTTTTTATTAAGAGTTGTCCATAGTCAGTTTGTTAGTCAGTCACTCAGTTAGTCAGTCAGTCAGTTAGTTAGTTAGTCGCATTTCTTCTTTGGTTTTACACCTTACACACAGAGCAAAAGCAAAAGGCGGCAGCGCAGTTAACAGCATTGGTAGAGTAGCAGCAGAGCGCGCAAAAATATAAAAATTTCTGTTAAGTTTTGTGATTCGTAGTACGTAAGTATATATTTCGCGTCTCTCGGTTTGCGTTCGTTCGTTTTGTTGTTTGTAGTGTGTGCATATGCGAATGTGTATGTGTTTGTTGTTATTGCAATCAAAGCTGTTTTTTCTCGCTCATTCGTCGGCGATGATTTCGTATTGTTTCGTTGTTGTTATTGCTGTTGGAGTCGTCGTCGTCGTCGTTTGTTTGTCGTTTGTCGTGTGTGTCTCGTCTGGCCTGGCCGCGACTGTGACTGCGACGACGACGATGACTTGAAACAAACACTTGAATCGGTTTTTGTGCTGACTTTAGGATTTTAGTTTCGCTGATACCGTAAGAGATAAATGACGTGCAAAGCGGCAAAAATACCAACGAATGAATAATATAGTAGTAGAAAAATAAACAAACAAACACACGAAGACTACTAACAAGCAACTAGCAGCAATAGCAAGCAACGTTTTCTTCTTCTTTGGTAGCATGCAACAAACATAGCAAAAAAAAAAAATAATAAAGAAGAAAACCCAATAAGAAAAGAAACAAGCTGCTGCTGTTGCAACGCGCAGTGTGCCTCTGTGTGTCTATATTCTGTATGCGAATATGCAGATATAAGAGAGTGTGTGTGTGTGTATGTGCCGATGTATAGTACGTGATGAGTGTGTCGCGATGTGTGTGTTTGTGAATTTATGAAAAAGTTTCATTTCATTTAGACAAGTTTGCAGTTTGTTGCAAGTAACTTTTTATGCTGTAACAAGTTCTAAGCACACACAAGAGACAACAAGACAACAAACAAAACTAAAATAATGCAAAATGCATGACGGTGGGCAACAACACCAGCAACAACAACTGCTACAGCAACAAAGACATAACTAAAGTTCGAGTAAAAATGAACAGCTGCAACAATAACAGCAAATGCCGCTGCTCCTGCAATTACCACATGCTCCAAGCACCAACACGCATCACCTTACTGAAAGTCAAAGTGGTGGAAGAAAATTGATTTGACTAAGTTTGGCCAAGTGAATTATTAACTTGCCACAACACAACTCAGTACAACTGAAGGCAGAATCAGAGAATCACAGCAAAGCAAGAACGGAAAATTTAGCAAAAAGTCAAAGGAATTCTAATTTCATATGAAATATGAAGAAGATATTCTAATTGAATAACAACAGCAACAACAACATACAACAAAGGGTACAAAAACGTCCAACAACAAATGTACAAAATTAATAAAAAAAATTAAAGTGGTTTATATAAATTAAAAAAAAAAAAATAAAATACATAATATAATACATAAATAAAAATTAATTAAAAAAATATAAAATATATATAAAAAAAATATATGTAGATGCACTAAAAAATACCTCAAATTAAACTTTAAATAAATGACAAAAAGCTCAGGTACAAACGACAAATTATAAAAAATAAAATAAGCGTGCAACACAAGAAAATTAAAGAAAATTTCATTAGAACAAAAAAAAAGTGTAAAAATACCAAAAAAAAAAAATTAATAAAGAAATTTGTAAACTTTTTGTGCAATTTAACATTTAAAACAAGTACAAAACCAGAAAATGTCTCTAAAGAAATTTAAACAAAATTATTAAACAGAGAATATATAGAAATATTTATAAAAAACAAGGAGCGTGCGTATACGTAATTTTTTTTTTTATTTAACAAATAAATAAGGAATAACGAAACACAAAAAACGGCTACTCAACATGATTATGGTGCAACATTTAGTCGCAGCAACTGCTCATAGCTTTGTCAGTCAAGCAGCTGCAGCATTATCAACTGTATCCAGTTCATCATCATCGTCGTCCTCCTCATCATTATTATCATCCTCGCCATCATCATCAAATGCTGCATCACCTTCAAGCTCATCAGTAGCTGGTTCAACAAATTCAGCTACAAGTTCACCGGCTTCATCACCAGCAGCATCACCAGTAGCTGCCACTACCATGGTTATGGTTAGCAAAGCAAATCTAAGTTCACCAATAACATCACCAACACCAGCAGCCACTGCTGCTGAACAACAGCAACACCAGCAGCAGGATCAAGAACAAGAACAGGCCAAAATTAGTAATGAGCAACCTAAAAACATGACTATAAAACACAGAGAGGAAACAGTGGATCGAATTGGAGAACAAGAACAAAGTAATTGCAATAAAATTGCTGCTGTTGAAGAAGAAAATAAAGAACGGGGAAGAACCACTACATTACAAACAGAAACAAATGTAACAGCAACAGCAGGTGCCATAGAAGCAGCAAAAACAACAGCAGCAGCCACAGTTGTAGTCAAGACACAGAGTCCACCATTATTTATATCGCCAAGGTCTCCTCCTGTTCCTCCTTCTACTTGTCTATTATCACCAACAATACCAACCTCATCAACATCATCATCATTGTCTCCAATAACAACAACAACAACAACACAATTAAGTTCTCCTGCATCACCAACTTCAGCACCAGCAACACCATCATCCTCAACAGATGATTGCCGTGAATTCAAAGTGCTTTACAATCATCTACAGAAATATACAACTGCTGCTGCCACCGTCGCCACGACTAATGAATCATCCTCCTCCTCTTCTACATTATCAAGTCCTCATAAATATAACAACCATAAAGACAAAGTGGATGTGAATGTAGATATTGATGATGATGATGGTGAAGATAAGGTTATGAGATATACTTCACCAACAGCAGCAACAACATCACTAGATGATGTTTCCAAAATACTATGGGAACGTAAGCAACAACTTCAACGTAGTTCTGTCATTACAACAAACAACAACAACAACAACAGTGGTAATAGTCAAAGATCTGATAGTACTTCATCAACATCACCAGTACCAATACCAATTATGATGGATGCTAATCATAATCATGTTTTAGTTGTGACAAATACTGCACATTCACCTAAATCATCATCATCGGTCTCAGTATCATCCAAATTAAGACACATGGATATTGATAATGATGAAGATTATCATGATGATAATAATAGGAATATGGTTACTAACGATGATGATGATGATGATGAAGAAGAATTGGTGGTTGTAGTTCCAACAACACCAACACCACCACCACCACCAACAAAGTCACCAACATCAATAACAGCACATTTAACCGAAGAGGATGAAGAGTTTTCGGAAGAAGCGTATCATGATGATTATGACTCACCATTGGATTTATCATTGAGTACAGCAAATTTACGTCGTCAAAGAGGGGAAGCAACGGAAAATGGAGTAGTAGGAGTTGTTGGAGTTGCAGGAACAACAGGAAGAAGACGTAGTTATTCTGGAACAGATGATTCAGATGATTCAGCTGTAACAGCAGCTTCAACGCCACCTATAGCACGTCATCATCACCTCCATCATCACCATCATCATCATTTGCATCACCGACGTATGCTGAAATCAGAAGAACGTTCAGCTGCTTACAAGAAAAGTCTCATGAAACGTTACTGTAAGTAAATTCACAACCAAAAAAAAAAAATAATAAATGAAACTTTTACCTTTAAAAAAGACCCATTCTTGATTCTATTGCCTTCCTCTTGTCATAATGTCAGTTTCTCAAAGAATAGTAATAATAGGCAGGAGAAACATAGAAGTAAAGACAGAGGAGACAAGAAAACCATATGAGAGTAACCCCCCCATTAAGCAAAAACAAAAAACCTTAGCAAAGAAGCACACACACACACATACACACATAAACTATGGTAAAAAAGAGTTGTGAAATGTCAATTTGGCAACAACAAAAGAGTAAAATAAAATAAAATAAAACAAAATTTATTATAACAAAACGACAAAGACAACGAAAATGAATGCAGGCAGCAGCATATGAAAGAAACAAACAACAACAAATATTGAGTTGAGAAAAGAAGTAGAAAAATAACAAAAAAAAACAAAAAACTAAAACAAAACCCCACAAAATTTAACCAAAAAAAATCCATACGAAAATTGGAAAAAAATAAACATTTTTTTTTTATATTTAAAATAGCGCAATTTCCGCAACGTAAGCGTCTAACGTTAACGTCGCCGTCATCGTTGTCGTCGTAGTCATTGTAGTGTAGTATGTTGATGGTGGCGGCGCTGGTGGCGGATGAATAATGTATAGATATGTATGGTAGATGGATGGATGAATGGTGCTAATATAACCAACAACAGCATCGACGACGACAACGTCGGCAACTTAATCTAACTTAATACTTACTAAGCAAAACTCATATTCGTTCATTTGTTCCATCCATCGTTTGCTTGCTTGTCCGCTCGCTCGCTCGCTCGTTTGTTAGTTCATTTTTTTAGTTGTTGCCTGCGCTTTGCTTTTGCTGTTTAGATTCGTAACAGTTTCCTAACCCACCTCAACAATTTTATTGATTACTTTAGGCGGCATACATATACATAACTATACACAGATATATATGTATATTGTATATGTACACATACAATATGGTATAAAACATTAGTTGAGTGAGTAGTCATAGTAGAGTAAAAAAAACAAAAACAAAAAAGTTGCCAATCTGCTGCTACTACTACTGGTTGTTGTTGTTGTTATTATTGGCATTCGTTCACTCGTTCACTCATTTTAGTATAAAGCATAAGGTAATATGAAGCACTTTGTGTGCGTGCTGATTACTTGCTAAAGTTCCCCTCATTCTCATTTACTCAGTCACTCAGTTACTTACATGCTCTACTGCTCACTTCATTCAACTTCCAAAGCTCTCTAAACTCATTTACTTACAAGCCATACTCAATTCAATTCAACACATCCACTCACTTATTCACTTACAAGCTTAATCAACTCATGGTTACTTTACTCAATTCTCTCAATTACATATGCTCAATTCACTCATTTACATGCTTGTTTTACTCAATTCACTTACAGTCTTATTTTACTCAAATCACTCGACTTCACTCAACTCATTCACTCATTTAGTTGCATTTATTTGCTCATTTACATTTACACTCAATGTGTTATTAGGTTCACTCATTATATTCTCTTGTTACTGCTATCAAAGATTATGAATACAAGACTAGTCTTTGCTGCTATCTTTATATATTTTAATGTAACTCACTCAGTCTCAGACACACTTATTCTCAGTCTGACATTACTGCTACTCTTTACATGCTGTATTCCATTTACACTTACACAGATTACACACTAACACATTGCTGTTGTTTTCTTAATGAAAATAAACTCAAAATACAAATGAGTGTAAAGAAGAGTTGAATGATAGATGATATATTTTGGCTTTTTTTTTTGTAAAGTTAATAAGAGGAGGGGGTGGTAATGATGATGATGATTATGATGATGATGACATGCAAACTTTTGTAAAAATATGTAAATTTTTCAAAAGCATGGAAAACTTTTGAATGTTGTTGTTTTTTTTATTTTATTAGTTTAATTAATACGAAATTTTATAAAAATATTATAATTTATTACCCACTTTTTTATTTTTTGGATGTCTGTAAGATTTATTATTGTAAAACTATGTATTTACTATTACATTTTATTTCCATTTTCTCGCATTACATTCAACCTTTTGTACGATTACAACAATTTCACACACAAACTCGTACAAATTGAGTCACTTCTTCTAAATTACAAAATTTTTTTCTCTCTAATGAAATGAGTACAAATGAGTGAATTTTCTTCATGTTTAGGCTTTTCTCTCATTACATTTTTTGCTGTAAATGTAATTGTATTTATTATTTTGTTCTCTCTATAAATTTCTTACTCTCTTTTTAATGTTACAGATATATTTGTATGTTTGTGTATCTTTGGGTCGCTATTTGCCACATTTTTCTACTTTTTCTTCTCTCCTGCCCCTTTCTCAGGAAATGAAATTGGAAGGCAAAAATGATTTTATTTCTTTTTTTTTTGTTATGTTTGTTACGCGCGCCTAACGCAAAAGTTTTTGAGGTAGGTTGGGAATAGATTTGACGCTTAGCACACAACTCACAGATACATATGTACATACATAGACACACTAGCACAGATACAGATACAAGTGTAGATACTGAAATACGTACTTACAACATTTCTAAATAGTACAATTTTACAGCTGCTTCTACTCAGCTGTGTGAGTGGGGAAAAACAAGTGAATAATGAATAAAAAAAAATAGAAACTTTTGCTTTTTCTTTTGCTTTAATGCGCGTGAATAATATATACTTATATTGTTGTTGTTGTTGTTGTTATTATTGTTACATTATTAAGAAATTGTAAGTTTTTTCTTTTTCGTATTTGCCATTTAAGATTTTTGCTTAATTTTTTCATTAAGAAAAAATAAGCAAAAAAGAAACGAGAAAAGAAGAAAAAACTCAGACAGTTTTTCATGAAGCTTTTTTGCTTTTTTTTGGCTTTTATTGTTGGTGTTGTACTGTTGTTGTGTTGTGGTTGTTTTTGTAATTTAATAAGGAAATTATGTAATCATTTTGTGTGTATCATAAAAAAATGTTACTTAATTCTTTTGCTTATCGTCATATTACACAGAAAACTTATTGATAAAGTTGTTTATTGTTATTAATTACTTGATTATCTTCAAGTATGGTATGTTTGAAGAAGATAATGTACTATGTACCGGAATGTATGAATGAAGTACCCGATGTTTCTAGAAGAAAATAGTTACAGCATAAATTAAGCATTGAAGATTAATGAACTAATTTTATTTACTGAGATGTACTGACTAAACAAATGTTTTCCTTCAAATACTTGAAGAATTTCAATTCCTTTTGTCTAGAATCTCACACAAATGACATCATTATCAGACAAATACTTGTCCATATTTATAGGTGTAAAGGGCTAACCTAATGAATATTCTTTAAAAACAAAAAACAAAATGGAAGATATGAGAAAACCAAGTCTGGTTTCAATGAGCAAGTAAACTAAGTATTGTTAGTCAGTAAGATTGAGAAAGTATTGTAAATAGAGTTAGTAAGGTAGGAGCTGAAGAGCGCTTGTTATAACTACTATCCTACCTAGAGATACATAGTCAATTAAGAGACTTCCTGCAAATGAATATAATGTTCATAATAAGGTCCAGTTGACTTGCGACCAATCATTGTTAAGTAAGTGAAGTCAAAAGTGAATTCAATTTAAGTAGGAACCCAAGCTACATAGAAAAGCAGAACTGAATTAAAGAACGCAACATACAAGACACCTTACGGACTGAGAATACATATATAATTATATAGGCAAAAGTGTCATAAACAATGGGTCTTAACTTAACTCTGTCACCCCTATGAACTCAGTATAGGCTTCTACTTAAAAGATCATCGTTTGGATCTGCCCTTTCAGGGTCCCTGATTTTTTGTTCTCCTTATTTTAAAACAAAAATAGAGACTGGTGATTTTTAGCTCATCATCGTTATTATCATAACTCACTAATTTTATCAAATTAAGTGGAAAACCCATACTGCTAAATATTTTGTAACCTTTATGAATTTTTCTTGGTATTTTCTTATCAAAACTATTTGTCCTTCAAGCTTCAAAACGGAAGAAAAAAATCAAAACAATAAATTTCTTGTAACAAAAGTAAAAGGATCACATTTTGACTCATAAAATCAAGTAATAACATCAAATTTACAACAATCACAATTTATATGGTCTTTCCTACGAATTCTAGAGATTTATTTGATTATAAAGATTCATTTCCAAAAAAATTAATGCGAATTTTTGTATTTCTTATTAATTCATTTATTATCATTACAAATTGATATGCGGCAGCGAGTATAAAATAAACATATTACATACACAAGATCACTGAATCACTATACCATTCACATATTCCGAATTCCTTAGTCAAAATTCTTCTTGGTGTCCACTGAGTTGGTTTTCTCCTCTTTTCTCTTTCTTCTTTTGTTCTTTTCCTCACTCTGAATGTTCCAGGGACACGTATCAAAGGAAACAGAAAGTGCTGGCAAGTGCTCGCATCATAGCGATCACCACTATCCGATCGCTATAAATTGATTCGTTGTTACAATACTATAGTTAAATTATTTATAGCTTCAATAACTTATTATGGTACTAGAGACTTTTCCATATTTGTGTGTGTGTGATGCATGTCAGGTGTTCAATTATGATTATTTTTAGTTTACGTACAAATTCACTTACGAGGGTGGATCATTAAATACTCGTTCATTACTTTTTATATTTGCTTTTCATAGAATTTTCTTACTTCTTAGTAGCCATTATTTTACAAAAATGTACAAAGTCATTGGATGAAATTTAAAAAACTATGTAGACCAAGGATGACCAACATTTTTGTTTCCCTAGGCCATATTGGAAGAAATGTAATGATTTGAGCCGCAAATATATGAGCATAGCTTGCGAACATAAAAACAAAAAATCCGATCGGACAATGCAAACAGAAAGAAAACTCACTGCAGAAAAAAAGCAATTTCTGTTCTCTTTTCTTCTCTCTTGTTTGTCACTTCAGTAAATTTAAATGCATATATTCAATGTAAATGTTTTTTCTTAAATTTTCATTGCAATCTAATAATTCTATATGTATTCTTAGAACATATTGTACTATGTATAATACAATACATTGGGTTCTGAAAATGAATCATAATGAACTAGAAATTATTTATTGAACAGAAAAAAAAATAACTTGGGCCGCAGGTTAAACAGCCCTGATGTAGACTACCTATTAGACCGGGAGCTGAATGGGCTAGAGTGTGCATAATATGAGGACCGCATTCTGTTAATTATTTTTAATTCAAAAAAGCTTGCAGATTATGATTCTGGATGTTGCCAGGAGATATGTTTGTCCATATTTTTGTATACCTCATTCCTTACGTGCTGAATAAATGCTTTGGAACCATTTCAATAATTATTATGATTTAGTGACAATATCCGATATGACAATATGATATCTTTATGCATTGCAATTTTTTTGATACGAGTATATGAATTATTATATATTTCTAATTTCTTTGTCTTCATTTAATTGGAACATTTGATACTGTAGTTTATAACTTACCTGTTTTAAGTTAAAAAACAAACAAAAAAAAAGTCTAAAACGAAAACAAACAGTTTATTTTTAAATTTAATTTATTACAAATTCTTTTGCATTTGAGTTTGGACCTTTGGATCTGATGATGAAATAAACTGGTTTAATGATGCAGTGTTTTTTTTTTTTTTAATTTCTAATTTGGGAACAAATTTCTCTATTTAAATAATATTTTTGTTTTCATTTTTATCTAATTAATTTATTTTAATTTAAGTTTCATTTGTGAAACAAAAGATATTTTGCCTATTTATATTTATGATGGATTGTTTGTCATTTCTTTTTAGCATTATTTACCAATTCTTTTTTGTAGTTGTTTTGTCCAGCTTCTTACAACTCAATCAATTATTTCATTTTTTCCACACAAAGTTAAGAAAGTAAGAACCCTGCAGTATTTAGGGGCAATAGTCTCGACTTCGGTTGAAATTCACTAGCCCCTTTTCTTATTACCTGGTAGCTAGTAAATTCAGTAGTCGCAGGAAATGCAAGCAGTGGCAATCTCTCAACAATTCAGCATAAGAAAGAAAATTAGTATGAAGAGAACCAACAAAGTACGAAAACAAATACAGTAAGACATTTCATGTTAACAAACAAAACCTATGAACTCCTATCAAAACTGTGAGTTTTGCCTACACTTCTTCCTACCTTTTTTTTTTTTGTTTTTCATAATTTATTTTGGTTATTTATTGTATAAAAAACAAACAATCAAATGTCTTTAAAAACAATTAAATATTTAAAATGTTTGTTGATTACAAAATTTTTCAAAACAAAGGAAAAAATAAAAAAAAACAAAATTGATTAATTAATTAATTAAATTTTTTAATAATAAATATATTTAAAACCACTTTATCATTTCCTTTGTGTTTTGTTGTGCACGAAAGAAATTAACACAAAAAACAAATGAAATATTTAAAAAAACAAAAATTCATCTTCTTTTTCTTTTTTCTGTTTTGAATTTATTGTATTTTATGAAGAAATTAAGTCAAAAATCATCATACAAAGTAATATGTACAAAAACAATAATGTAAAAAAATGAAGAAAAAAAAGAAGGAGAATCGTAAACATTTCTTTATGCGGAAATATCATGATGAAGAATTTTTTGCTGTCAGCAAGAAAGCACCAACAACAACATTAACAGCAGCAGAAAGCAGCGATGTGGTTGCCTTGTTTTTGGTTTTGCTTATTTTTTTTTATTGTTTTTATTAAAAATAACGCAACAACGACAACATGACAAAAAAAATAAAAAGTAAATATACAATGCAAAATATATAAATACACACACAGATACAAAAATACATATATACATGTGTGAGTGTATATAACTTAAATAAACAACAATCTGTCTATATACATGATGATGTACGATTGTGTGTGTGTCTGTTTGCTTTCAGTATGCGTTGTTATCCGCGAGACCTTGAACTTGAGACTGAATTTCCAAAAAGCTCACAGATACTCACACACACACATGAACACCAAGCGAGCAACAAAATAATAAAAAAAAAAAAGTCAATAACAAGAACAACAACAACAAACAACGAAGACAGCGACAACACAATACCGACTACAATTCTTTACCCAACTCACACACACACACACATACTATGAGAAATGGGAGAAAGAGCAGAACTCTTACACACAAACACACAGTCAGAAATGTTAGCTGACGCTTTTGGCTTCTCTGCCTTCCTTACCTTGCCTTGTACATAGTACAATATAATCAAAAAGACAAAAACCAGCCGAAAAAAGAAATGAAGAAATACAATAACAACAGTCAGCAGCACAAAAACAAAACACGTGGGGAGAGCAAGCAAACATTCATTGTCGCTCGTTTGATTGTTTGTTCTTGTGTGTGAGTTCAGGCTCTCATGAGTTTATTGGGGAATCAAGTGAGTGAGTGAGTAATAAGAAGCCTACCCAAGTGCCCAAGTGAAGAGCAACAACTAGGGAACAAGCATAGGCCTTTCGCTCTCCATTTCATTACTCTCTCTCATCAGAACAGGAATTGTCATGCATAAGTATGACAGCAGTAGCTTTGTATGTAAGTGTTCTGGTATAAGCAATACGGAAGTTTATGAGAGTAAAAGTGTGCTGAGTGGGAACAGAACATTCAACGATTCAAGTGATGAGAGTAAGTAAGTTTGAGTGTGAGTGAATGAATAAAAAACGGGAATAAGTTAAGGCATATGATTGAATGTGTGTGAAAGTGAACAAGAATATTGAAGCTTATCGACTGACTGACTGACTGACTGTGTGTGTTGTAGGAAGCCAAAGCAGGCGCAACGTATGAGGAATATTGAAGAAAAAAAAAAAGAACAAGCAAAAAATAAACACCGAAAAAAATATAAAAACATATAAATTATATTAATTTTAAATATAGAACTTTTGGTTTATTGTTTTTATTCTTATTGTTGTTGTTGTTGTTATTGTTGTATTTATTGTTATTGGTACTGGCGCGTTTCGGGTTCCCTGCCTTCTTCCTAAAAAAAAAACAAAACAAAATAAAAATACAACAGTATCTGTGTGTCATTATGGCAATTGTTAGTGTGTTAGTGTGTCTGTGTGTCTTTATGACACTCGGTTAATCGTTCATTGGATTTTGAAAATAATTAACAAATAATCTGCAAATTTATATATCGCTTTCTCCCTCTCTCTCTCTCCGTCTCTGCACCACCATCTCTTTTCAACACGCGCGTCATTTGGCAATAATAATACTCGTAAATATCATTGTTATTATTATTTATATGTACATACATATGTATGTATTTTTTATTTAATAAAATAAAACAATTCCGGTTTAAGCGGAAAATATATTTAAAAAACACAATACAATACAATATTATGGAAAAAAATTGTGTGTGTGTGTAAAATTCGTTACGAAAAATTAGTAAGAAATTGCAGCAAACCAATAATAATATGGTAAACATAAACACATAAAATAGGCCAATAACTTGAAAATAATTTGTAGTATTTATGTGTTTTGTTATTACCCTTTTGTTGTTGTTTATTTGTTTATTTATTTGTCTAAATTTTTTTCGTTTTGTTTTGTTTTTCGTTTGTTGTTTACTAGAAACACCGAGCGATGACTCGATGGCTTTAATGGAATCTATTAGATTCATATTCGTCTCTCTCCGTCTCTCTTGATTTCTATGTATTTCTGTTACCCACAAAAACGCACGTAATTTAACAATAATAATAATAATAATAATAATATTGAATTGTTATTATGATTGTGCGTGTGTGTAAATGAATGAAAAATGACAAACAGACAGGCTGACAGAAATACATATAGGGGAACAGTCACACACAGCAAAGCAGGCAGACATACAGACAGTTAAAGAGGCAGGCAGACAGACAGATAGTTAAAGAAGCAGACACTCAAACTGAAATATAGACAAATATACAAACAGAGAGAGACTATCATTGAAATAGGTAAACATACAATTAGTCAAAGAGATAGAATGTCAAACAGACAGATACAAATCTCTCTACGTAAACATACTATACAGTAACAGAAAGGCAGGCAGGCAGACAAACAGAAATATAGACAAACCAATTTACAGAGGCAGAAAGAGAGACAAATCAACTTAAAGAGATAGACAGACAATAAAACCTATGTAGGAATAGTTATACAAACAGTCACAAAGCTAGGTAAACATACCATATATCATAAAGAGACCGGGAGCCAAACAATTATGTATAAAAAAAAACTACTGATATATGTATATATCTACACCACAATATATACTCATATGTACATTGACCTACTCTAATATTTCTAAAGATTCGATAAAAATGACGAAGTCAACGTCTACCACTGACTGAACAATCGACCAACCGACAAACAGACAGACAGACAGGCAGACAGATACCCCATTGTCTGATGTAATGTAACGCAACGCAACGCAGCGTAAAAGCAGCAAAAAAAAAAAAACAACGCAATCGAAAAACTTAACTGAAATTTAAACTTAACTTAAAAAGTAAAAAAAAAAAAAGTATAACTTTGTTGTTGTTACTGTTGTTATTGTTTTTATTGTTTATTCATTCACATTCATGGCATAGAGCAGAGCTGAGCATCGCTGCATAACAACGAGCTCAGTTCAAGTCCAAATTCGTTAAAAATATAAACCAACAATAATAAATAAAATAACATAAACAAATATAAAAATAGAGTTGAAAACAAAAGAAGAAAAAAAACACACAAAAATCATATAAATTTACCGTTAATTTCTTTATCTGTTTTTTTTTGGTAAACCAAAACCACCAATAACAACAACAATAAAATAAGAACAATAACAACAAACCAAAATAGTTTTGATTTGCCAATTTTGTTGTTTTTTATAATTTATTATTTTTATATATTTTTTTTTTTATTTTTTACTGTTTTATTTCATTGCTTTCATTCGTTATTATTATTATTGTTATAAAAAAACAAAAGAGTTGGCAAAAAAAAAATTAATATAAAAAATATAAAAAAAATAAAAAGCAGAAGAAATATAATAAGAAAATGAAATGAAATGAAATAAAATAAAACTTAAGGTCAAACACGCATTTCGTTGTCGTCGTCGTCGTTGTAATGAAATGAAATATAAATTAAAAAATGATTTTATGAATTGTTGCAATTTGTAGACAAACACAAATCACATGAGTCGGGGGCGTTTTTGATGGATTGTGCAAAAGTGAAAGGGCTGTTGTTTTTTTCTGAATGAACTTGACTTACATAGTTAATAGGTAGATAGATATCATATCATACATAAAGATATTTTCTTATTTGAAGAAGGAAGATTGTAGGAAAAGATTTGCTAAGCGCATTAAGCATTGTTCTTTAAAATGCCTCGGAGTGCTATTATAACAGAAGGATAAAATAATGAGAAAAGGCAACACAACGCCTGAACTTTGTCAATATTTCAAGTAGCATGTTAGGCTAAACACACACAC
Source organism: Amiota communis (assembly GCA_037043315.1). Taxonomy (NCBI): domain Eukaryota; kingdom Metazoa; phylum Arthropoda; class Insecta; order Diptera; family Drosophilidae; genus Amiota; species Amiota communis. The sequence continues at coordinate 625,478 of JBAMAV010001083.1, read as the reverse complement.
TGGATCAAACAAAACGTCTTCCTTTGGCTGGTGTAACGACAATATATTGTTTCTTATGAGGTAGGACTCACCAAAGTACTAAAGCAAAGAAGACAAAACTGAAAGACCTGTCTCGTTGTCGATAGCTTATCAGTGAAAGTCCTTTTTCCAATCCAGTGTGTGTTCATCCTTAGGAAAATCAGAAAAGCAAGTCAAAAAGTCATAAAATAGAGTCATGAATTAATTAGTTAATTCCAGTGGCTGCACTAGCAATAAGGAAATACACATGTGTATTTAATTGCCTTCAGAGTGGTGGTATATCAATATTTCAGCAATTTGCCAACAGATTGCTGCACTAATGTTCATTTGGTTCCTGGGATATTGCAAATTAGTGAAATTGTACTTCCTTCAGCAAATTTCAGAAAAATTAAAGTGAATTACATTACCAAGAAAGGAAATTGGATTTTGTGTTCGATTTCTTTGGGATTTTAAGTTACTTGTCATTTATTCTGTACATCCGATGATGACATCAGCATTCATTAAGCAATTGAAGTCACAAGCTGACTTCAATTTTCTTCCATGCTATGCTTGAATGCTGCCTAGAGCTACATAAATGTAAAACAAGAGCTGAAAATGGTTTATGTAGCATTTCGTAAGCCAAAGAAGACACAAAATCTTACATGAGTGGAATGTGGTAATTTGAAATCTTCATTCCATCAATTTTCTACAGGCGAATGTGACCTCAACTCAATATGATTAGTCTAGAAATAATTACAAAAGTCTATAAAAAGAAGTTTATCTAGTAGTTTCCATGGGAATCCAAAAATGCATGTCGGAAATACAAATTCTATTGTTGCGAAAAGCTTTGATAAAATTAGCATTTATTATTGATTATTAAAACTTCTTTTCTACTTATAATCACATCAATGAAACCATACATCAGTGTCTAGTGAGGTATTTAACAATATCATATAAGAAAATCTTCTTTAAAAGAAGAAAGTTATACTATTACTTAATGCCCTTGATTGCATCGTGATTTCCATAGGTCTATTGTAATTAACTAAGTACTACATACTAACTTTTCTACTTACAACAACCAGTTCGTATGATTCTGAATATATTTTAAATACACTTCGTATGACTCATTTGGGATTCCATGAACCAAAACAATTGTCAAATTGATAGTCTCGCGAAGACACGTTGTTGTTATTGTATTTAGTTAAATAATGCAAGCCTTGGTGCTAAACTTCTCGAAACTTCTAAGAGTTTTTTTTTATCTTTATCAACTTGAATAAATTGCCTTCTAAATGTGTTTGTATTTTTAAACATAAATAAACATTAAACATTTGTTAAACAAATTTTATTGGAAAAACATTTATTTATTCCAGAGGTTTCCAAGTAAACTCATGATTATGACTAAGAATTTACTAACTAAATGGATACTCTATGGTACTATAAGTTGATATACTTACATATTATCTAAAACATGTAATTTCATTTTTGGGAAGTGTTTTTAATCTGAATTCCATATTTTATATTATTAATAGGTTAACACTTAAAGTGTATTGCCATTAATTTATTACTTTAGCACTTCACTTGTTAAGTTAAAATGAAAAAAAAAAAAAAAATAAATAAATTAAATACAAAATGTAATCAAAATTCTCAGTAAAATTTCAGACACTTGGCATACATATGCAGGCCATGCAACCTTCAAAAACATGTTTCTTATCAACTTGACAAACATTGCGTATGAGTAATAAAAGTTCTTAACAATCTCTCTCACACAATGTGAAAATTATTGCGTATACGACAACAATGCACATACGACAAGCGGAACAAAACAAAAAAATTCTTAAAAACTGTTAATTAACTGTAGACTGACGTTTATGATGATGATGACGAAACAATAATTTTGATAGATTAATACGTTTTCTTCTAAGTCATTCATCCCAAATGGTGATAAAAATTATGTTAAGTAATTTTCCAAAATTAAATGAGTAATAAATGAAAATATATTAAAATTTTAGGCTTGCCAATAGAAAAAGGGAAAATACTGATTTTTTCTATAAAAAATTAAATTTCATTTTATATATTTTATTTTTTGTTATAATTTCCGCTAGACATAAAGTTAATGAAATAAGAAAAGGGGGACCCAAGAAAAAGAATGATGTATTTTCAATATGGAAAATTTGAACTCTAAATAAAATAGGAAAATAAATAAATAAAGTGCATTGAGTTGTGTTACTTACACACATCAATGCAAAGTTATTTAGTATAAAAAAGATAAACAGAAAAAGATACTTCTCAGATACATATTTTGTAACAAAATTTCCGTAGAAATATCAGACAAACAATGAGACTGAAAGACAGACATATGTATGTAAGATGAGATAAAGGTTAGCAGATTGTGGAATAAGAAAATAGAAATAGTTAAAAAATTAACAGATTCAAAAGAGGAGCTAAAGAATTATTAGATTGTTATAGAGGATTTTAAACAAAAAGGCAGACTAAGAGACAAAGGGAGAGTGCTGAGTGTTGGTATAGGAACGGAAGCGACATTTAAACTATTTAACTTGAATCGAAATGAATTGATGGATGTATGAATTATAGGTTAAATCCAACACAAGCCGTAATGTCACAAAGTCATACATTGTCTGTTGTTGCCTTTATGCATTCAGCTGTCCTAAAATACAAAAAACAAAAAAAAAATGAATTAATTAAGATTTTTAAGCGCGTGTATTTTGGGGATATCCATGTACTTACTTCTATATACACAAGTGATATATAATGTGCATATACATACATACATATGTGCTTTGTGTATTTGTGTTTGCATGTATGTAAATAAATATTGTACATTTGTATATAAATTTTATAAAAGGTACCATATTTTTATTGTTGCTGCCTTCATTTTTGTTGTTGTATTTGCACACGCATTTAAATTATAAATTATTTAAGAAACCAAAATTCTCATTTTTTTCCTTTTATTTTAATTTTTTGTTGTAATTTTTTTCGTATTGCAATTTTTTTTTTAATTTATTTTTTTTTTTGTAAATTTTTATTTTTGACTTAATTTTTTTCGCGGAATTTATTTCTTGTTTTATTTTTTACTTTAATTTTTATTCACCCACAAAATACGAAAAAAAAAATTATCGTGTAAAATAAATATAAAAACAAAACAGCAACAACATTAAGAGCTGTCGACTCATTTAAAAAAAATAAATAAATAAAAAAGCAACACGAGAAGCAATAACAACAAAAACAAACAGACAGCAAAAGAAACAACAACAACAATGAAGAGTTGGCTTGGCATGGCATGGCATGGCATGCAATAATGCAGCCAGCAAAGCATAAATTGTATGAGCAACAACAACAATAACAACAGCAACACTAGCAGCAACAATAATAATAATAATAAAATAAACAACAACAACAACAACAGCAACAACTAGCAAACAAACAACCACAAGCGTCAACGAGTCGAGTCAAGCCTTGACCTGATTTCTCTTCCTCTCTTACACTCTGTAAATTTTTCTTCATGTTGTTTGTTGTATTTCTGTTGTTGCTGCTGCCAATTGTAGTTGAACGTGTGACTCTGTGTGTGTTTGTAAATGTAAGTGTGTGTCTGTGTATGAGTTTGTAACTCTATAATATTTATTTACTAGAGCAAGAAGAGCAACTAGCAACGGAAGGAAGGAAGGAGGCTTGTCAACGCAATGCCGCATTCGCTTTTGTTACTTTTATTGTACTGCTGTTGCTGCTGTTGCTGTTGTTTTGCTTTGCTTTTGTGGTTGGTGGCTTTTTCCTGCATTTCATGTAAAATCACAAAGCGCAATAGTACAACACAACATAAAAAAGCATAAAATTTGTACACATTTCAATGTGTGTATATGTCCTAAAGTATTAGTGAGTGATCTACTATATTTTTGAGTAGTTTATTACTTTTGACATTATTTAGAGTATTTTTTTTATTTTTCTTATTTTTATTAATGTAACAAACTCATGAGTGAGTTTGAGTAGTCAAAGAGTGAGAAACTGCATTGAGCATATGAGATATGATGTGATAACATAGTGAGAGGCCTAAAACTTAAAGAGAACAATATATTTACAAATTACTAAATGTAAAGAGAGAGAGAGCCAGTGTAACATATTTTAAACTTAATTGAGAAACAGAGGAGAATCAAATGTATTTGAATTGTAAGTAAAGTGAGTGAGAGATTTTTTTAACAGTGGAGAATGTGGGGAGTTTTGTTTAGTAGTTTCAGTTTATTATTTTTTTTTTTTTTTTGCATGGTCAATGAGGCAGCAACGGCAGTGGGGTAAGAAAGACCCCAAGTGACTACAACAATTTGACATTCAATGCAATTTACCTTGTTGTTGTTCGCCGTAGTAGTAGTTGTAAATATTGTGTTGTGTAGAAGATGAGAAAAAAAAGAAAATGTATAAGTGAAAATGCACTTTTACTTTTAAAACAATTTTTCTTCTTTCTTTCTTTCTTTCTTTTTTTGTCGTTGCACTTCGTTAAACAAAAAACAGCAGCAGCAAAGCATTGTCAGCAATAGCAATTGCAATAACAACAACAATAATAATAATAATAATAATAGTATGTAGTTGCAATATTGAAAAAAAAAACAAAAAACAACGACAGTAAGATCGTTGAAGGCAATTGCAATCAAAGCCAAAAGAAAGTGAGATGAAATGAAAAGAAATTACTTTGTTATTTTTATTTTATATGCAAACATTTAATTTAATTCATTTTATTTTATTTTTTCTTATTTTTTGTTAACATACAATATTTTGCTTTGTTAATACATACATTTTTCCTTCCATTCCTTTCTTGTTTTATAATTTACCCATTTTCCATTTGATTTGATTTGTTTTATTATATTGTATTTGGTTTGTGGTTTTTTGTGGTTGTTTTAGTGTGAGTTGAGTTCATGGCATCGTAATTGGGGCATTTGAATTGCGTACTGAACCGAAACAAATACATATAACTGTAGACATATGTATGTATGTATGTAAAATGTCTGTACATATACAACAATTGTATACTTATGTATGTAGTGTCCATGTCCATGACAATGTCTGTGTATGCGTTTTGACATTCATTGCAATAAATTGGTCATAGAGCAAAAAAACAAATCAAAAATGGGGTACAAAACGAAAATCAAAGGCACTAGCAATTACAACAAATTGTGTGGTTAAAAAAATTATATTGAAAATAAATAAAAAAATATATAAAAATATATATCTGCTATTTACATATATAAAATTGGTTGTATGTATATACTCTTGTCGCTTATGGATTCCGAAACTGCACGCCGGGTACGGTAAATAAAACAAAATAAATAATTAATACAATCAAATAAAATAAATTAAAAAAAAATAAATACATAAGAGATTAAGTATTGAAATGACATGAAGGATCATAACATTCTTTGCATTGTATTTATACAATATTTTGTGATTATCCATGATGATTATAATGCATAGAACCGTGAATAGGAGACCCTAGTTAGTGAAGGAAAGGAAATAGTTAGAGTAACGAGAAGAATCGATAATAAGCCATAAGCCTTATCTATTCACCTGCTTAACTATTTCTTCTCTTTAAAATCTCTCTTCAGTATTTGTGCTACTGTGCTGAATTTTGATGTAAATAAAACATATTGTCGTACACAGAATTGAATGGGATACTAATCCCCTCATACAAAATTAAAACCAACCAACGTCATTGTATTTTAATTTCTCTAAAACTTTATATTTTGTTGAAGTTTAAAGATTTTCTCATCTGGTTCTGTAAAATGGATTCAAGAGTTTTCCACGGTAACGGTCTAGGCCCAATTCTATTAGTGCTGTCTGTATAAGTACCTCCAATTTGATAACGAAAAACCAAACAATGACATGTATTTTGGCCAATGATACTACAATACTTTGTACCCACACAAAACCCAACATTGCCAACAACTATTCACATTAAGGCCATTTAATTTTGATTTAGAATTTGGAGAATAAGATGAAATGAAAAGAAATGCTTGCATAACATATTTCACCTAAGAAAAGACTCTTGATATGCTTTTAAAATGCGTGTTTTGGCTCGTCTTTGTTTCTGCCAAGGAAGATTCAATAAGTAAATTTGTCATATAAATTATAGATGGAAAATATATGCATTTCCTATGATATTCAAACGAAATGTTACAAATATATGTATGTAAATTAAATGACAGTTAATAATATTGTATAGAAATACTAACTATGTATATCGAAAATCAAACTATAAATAAAGTTTCCCTACAAAATATTATTCCTATACATATAGTATCAGCAGCTTATCAGATGATGAGTGTAAAAGGTGTTCTCTCTTCTAATCTGTTTATATCTATTCACAATTTTCTTCTTATTCATCATCTTCTAAAACTAATGTTCTTTTATTTTGTTATTTGCAGATACAGAAATTCCTATTGTTAAACAATCAACAAGTCCAGCACCAACAACACAAACTCCATCGTCAGTGGTAACTGCACAACAACACCTTCAATTGCAACAACAACAGCAACAACAACTACACAATGCAACAACATTTACAAATAATGTGACGACATTACTCAATATCAAAACCGAGCATAATTTATTGCCAACAACACACCAGCAGCAGCAGCAACAACAACAACAACTTGCCAATAGCTTACAGCAACAACAGCAGCAGCAGCAACATGGAGTTAGTGCGGCACACCAGCAACAACAACACCAACAGCAACAACAACCACCGTTGGCATTACCAACAACAACAACACATTCACGTCCATTACTCCATAATTTACTTAGTGGCGGAGCAATTCATCATAGAAATTATACGGCAGCAACAACAGGTGATTATCAATAGAGATATATAGATAGAGAGAGGGATAGGGATAGAGATTTGGGGGATTATAAAATATTATAATAAGAATCAATTGCAACTTATTGACTTATGAATTTCATTGCTTTGTTAAAGGATCTTATCCACCGAGTCCAGCCGACAGTGGAGTCTCTGATGTGGATAGTTCCAGTTCAGGAGGACAACCATGTAGTGATGAGTTAAAGGCACGCTTAGCTGGTATGCCATCAGCACATTGTGGCCCACCAACGACACATTTACATGCTGCAGCAGCTGCAGCGGCAGCAGCGGCGGCTGCCTCCACAGCAGCCGGAACCTTTTTACATCCAAATCTTTATCAGAATTCCAGTTCATTGCGAAATATATGGAATCGTGGTGTTGGAAGTGAGTACATTTTTCTATATTTCTAGTCTGTTTAACATATGTTTATTTATTTATTGAATATTTGCGGTGTCAACCACGCCCATTAAAAGTGACAAAAAACAAACCAAAAAAAAAAGAAAAAAACGAAACACATTATGAATTTTTCCTATAGGAGAATCAAAAAAATAAAAATAAAATGACGACGACAAACATATACATTTTGCACAAAATCATCATCGTCACCATCATCAGCATACAATACAATTGTAAGAGGAGTGGGATAGAAAGAGTATGGGAGGCAGTGGACATGAGACTGGCAGTTTGGCAGCTTGGCACTCTTGGGGACAAACAACAACAACACAACAGATACACATACACATACATAGATACTCACATATGTACTTATGTATGAAACAGCAATCAAATGCATAAAGAAGCAACACAAAAAATCATGCACTCATTGCTTTGCTTTTTGTGTTTCTGTTGTTGTTGCTCGTTGCGCTCGGCATATAATCATCATTGGTTATGTATGCAAGTGTATGTGAGTTAATGTATGTGTGTGAATCTGTGTGTACATGAAATCGTGGTCATCGACACATTGCCTTTGCGCAAATTGTGAAGGTCACAACGACAACGACACAAACGAACATTTGCAGTGCACAAGAGAAGAGAATACAACAACAACAACAACAACAAAAAGAGAGAGTGAATATAATAAAATACATGCGAGAGCATTGTTAGTATGAGTAGTGAGAAGTGAGTGAGTGAGTGAGTAAAGAAAGAAAGAAATAAGTGTAAGTGAAGTGTGGATGAGAGTGGAGCGTGCTCCAAAACAGAATGAATTTGGATAGTGGCGCTCAATTGTCTCTCATTGCATTCGGTTAAGTGTTAGTAAATGAGTAAATAAATAAATGAGTGAATAGCTGAGTAACTAAGTGAGTGATTTAGTTAGTGATTGAGTGATTCAATAGATGAATGATTACAAATGAGGAATATTGCACACAAAAGAGCGAGTGCCAATATTACACTATGAAAAACAAAGAAGAGAAGAGAACTTAAGAAGAAACACCTTTGTTTTTGTATTGTTAAATGAAGATAGCATTTGTAAAGAAGAAGCAGTAGTACGTGTTAAGTTAAAGAAGTTGTGGAATAAAAGGAGAGATGGAGGTGGAAGAATTAAAAGTCTACAACCGGATGTAAGTTTACAGTATTTCGATATGATATATGACAACAAAGAAACAATAAAAGAAAAAAATCGCAGCACAACCAAAATTTTGAAATAGAGGAGTAGGAGGAGTTTGTATGTTAGTGGGTTCAAATTAAGAACAGTAATTTTGATATCTTTCACACCATAGAACCAAAGTAGTTTGAATTCACTCGGCTTCAAATCATCTGTCTCTCAAATGACAAACACAGCAGATTGATATTAAAAAAAAAAATACGATAATGGATGAACCTAGCATTCTGCTCACTTTTTTTCTGCCTTCAGACTCAGCTTCAGTTTCCCCATTCTGTTCAGTCGGGGACCCCAAAAAACACATAAAAATGTCTAGTCGCGGACTTCTCCCTCAGGCGGACATCTCTTGTGGTCAGTAAAAATTCATTGTCCCAAGTTATGTTTTTGAAAAAAAATACATTCAGGCGGGCGGACATCCTTCGAGTCCTTAAATTGTCATTGGATCATTAGGTGGCCACCCATGTGAATTTTTACTGTATACATGTGAATATGGTAATCATATGGCGTGACAAGGAGAATCAATTAAGCCATGTCCGTTCGTGTGTAATATTAGTTACTCATACCGGTTATCTTCTATTTACAAACATATATTAAATTTGATGTATGTATGTATGTTTGTTCCCTATGGATTCCGAAAATGCTGAACCGATTTTGATGAAATTTTCAGGGAAACTCTAGAATAGTCTGGAGAGTGTTTGGTGCTAGTTGGACTCGCAGTTGCCGAGAAATTGGTAGTTAAAATTTTGCATATAAGCCTTAGAGACAAATTTTAAAATCAATCAAGTCGCATTTCAGTATTAATAATTCATTCCTCTGATATTTCAAAAGTAAATATTTCAATTGCTGGACAATGAACTACAATTAAAAAGAGAACAACATCACGCACTAACATCACGTCGGGAGCGTAGCAAAGCACCGAGTTCGCTTGTATTCTTATCTTATTCTATGCGTGAAGAATATTCACAATTAATTCTCGAATGTATCTGGGTATGGTATCAAAATCAGAGTTTTCCGAATACTGGAAGAAGTAGTTCCCATACAAAATTTACTTAAAACTCACTCATATCCTACTGCAATAGAAAATCATGTGATTTTAAATCAATTTGTAAGGACAATTAACTCATTGGCCTTTGATAGCTTTCGAACCAAAGAACCATAAGATGGAAACCCATAAAGTACAATACATTAGAATCTCTAGTCGCGGACATCTTATCTAGGCGATCATCCCTAGTGGCCGGTAAAATTTCTTAGTCCCAGGGTATGTTTTAGGAACAAAATATATTCAGATGAGCGGGCATCTCTCGTAGCCGGATAATGTCAATGAAACCTGTTGAAACTTCGGTGGTCCTGAAATTAATGGTTCTTACTTATTAAACACATAGTATAGTAACTGATCTTTGGTATGTGAGCAATTTTAGAATCCATAAAGACCAGGAAGTGACATTCATTAGGGTGAAATAAGAGAAATACATCAGTATGTTGCATAATCATAGACCATTTTGGATCATTCATATAGCTGGATGTGACACACAATTTGTTGGATGTCGCAAAATAGGTTGTAGTATTGTAAATAAAATATTATTAAATAAAAATAAAGAAGAACATTACTAAATGATTAATAAAACTTTTATATAAATTATTTTTCTTCCTCTAAACTTAGTGTCTGATAATTATTATCTACCACTAGCAGCAAATGGTTCAGCAGCTTCAAATGGAGTTGGAGGAGGTGGTGGTGGTGGTAGTGGCACCGGTGGTGGTTCTAGTATTGCTAGCCTCCCTAGTAGCAGCACTGGTGGTGGAGGTGGCAGTAGTAATGGTGGTGCAAGTAGTAATTATTTAACCTCGGCTTATTTTAATGCAAATGCAGCCACACGTTCTAGTACAGGATTTGCAACACATCATTCCCTGCAGCAACAGCAGCAGCAACATCAGCAGCAACAACAACAACAGCAGCAACAACACCAACAACAACATCACCACCAACAGCAACACCAGCATCAGCAGCACCTACATCAACATCAACAACACTTGCAACAACAACAACAACAACATGCCGGCCTACAATTGCATGGGCATCCACATGCTGCCGCTATTGCTCATGCGCAATCGCCACATTCCACAATTGCCAGCAGCAATGGCAGTATCAACAACAACAACAACAGCAACAGCAGTAACAACATTTTAAGCAATGTTACCAATTCAAGTAGTAACAGTAATGGTAACGGTTTAATTGGTTCATCAGCTGCTGCTGCTGCAGCCATGTTGGGTGCCTTGCCCAGTCTGCATGCGCAAAGTGTTATACAACCGGCCACATCGAGTGTCAACTATGATCTCTCCTATATGCTTGAATTGGGTGGCTTCCAACAGCGTAAAGTTAAGAAACCACGTAAACCCAAACTCGAGATGGGCGTCAAACGACGCAGTCGTGAAGGTTCTACCACATATCTATGGGAATTTTTACTCAAATTATTACAGGATCGTGAGTATTGTCCACGTTTCATTAAATGGACAAATCGTGAGAAGGGTGTCTTCAAGTTGGTTGACTCTAAGGCAGTGTCCCGCCTATGGGGCATGCATAAAAATAAACCGGACATGAACTATGAGACAATGGGAAGGGCATTACGTTATTATTATCAACGTGGCATTTTGGCTAAGGTCGATGGTCAACGTTTGGTCTATCAATTTGTCGATGTACCTAAAGATATTATAGAAATCGATTGTAATGGTGTGTGAAATATTGTAAGTAAAAATATTATCATATATAATAATCAACATAAATTTATGGAAAAGATGATGATGATGATGAAGATGAAGATGACATCAAGAGGCATGTGGCAATAGTAGAATTGTAGTTTCATGAATTTTCTATAAAATAGATCAAATGATATGATAAAACTGTTATACAACATATATACATATATACACATGATTATGAGCATAGAAATTTTTATAATTTACTTTGTTTTTCTTTGTCTTCTTTGATATTTTTTTTTTTTTTAATTGTTTTAAACAAAAAAATAATGTGCAAATTTTCATTTTATGAAATTGAAAGAAACTTAGTTAATAGAAAAAAAAGGATACAAGTAAACAAAAAGAAAGAAAGAAAAGTGTTATATTGAAGATGAAGATGGAGAAGAATAAGATTAAGATTCTTCAAAGCTTAGTTAGGGCAAAGCAAAGTCAAGTTAAGACAAAAGCAATTAAAAATAAAAATTATCTATTAAAATACTTACATTCATACATACATACATATGTTGTAGTAGTTACTATATAACAACTATCTATCTATCTATCTATCTATCTATGTATCTATCTTTATGTATCTAAAATATTGGCGGTAGTGTTGTAAAATGTTTATTATTGTTATATACTTATAGATTATTATATTATATTATATATTATTATTATTATTGATTATTATTATTGAATTATTATTATTATATTATTATTGATATATAAGAAATAGAGGAGGAAGGATAAAAGAGCAAAAAGGTAGCAGAAATCTATAAAGAAAAGAAAGAAGCTTATAAAAAAAAAGAGTAGCTATAAATATATGTTGATAAAATGATAAACATGAAGATAATGATGATTATGATGAGTTATAACAAAAGTAAAAGCAAATGCAAATGCATAAAGATGAGGTGAGGAGAGGAGAGGAGACTAAACAGGTCCAAATTATGACAACGTTTGCTTTGCCTTTGCTTTTGGCTTTTCTTTTCATTTCTCACACATATAAAACAAAGTTTTATTTATGTTAATACTTTGATATACAAAAATCTATGTCTATATAAATATGTGTAATATATACTACCTACATACACGTACACGTATGTACTATGATATGTGTGTCATTATGTATAAGTATATGGAAATCATATTTACTTACATATTTGAATTGTTTTTGTTGCTTATTTTATAAAATATCTATATATACATATATATATATATTATTAATTTAATTTATTTAAGTTTTATTCAAATCCAAAACGCTATTGTGCCGAGGAAGAAGTTGCAATAAGCAAAAAACAGAAGAAAAATGCAAACAAAAACATAAAGAAGAATCCTTATTCAATTTTAAATTGAATTTAAAATCAATTTTGTTTTGTTTTTTGTATTTTTCCTAAAGAAAATTATTGTAATTATTAATATAATTAATTAAGTTTAATGATTTAATTTCTCTTTATTATATATAATTTGTATATTTTTTTAACTCTAAGATTTGTTTACAATCCAAAAAAATACAATCAAACAAAAAAAAAAAAATGTTTAATCAAAAGAAATCAAGAAATTTATGAAAATGAAAATTTTTTTTTAATTTTCCAAATCGGCAAAGTCTGAAAACAAAGTGCGATATGCAATATAAACAATCGGTCGGTCGTTTGTGTTTCATTAATGACAACATCCCAATCCCAATCGAAAAAATGATAATGAAAATTTTTAAGAAAACAATTAACAACAACAACAAAATTGACTTGAAACTATTTGTACCTGGTTTTTTTCGAGATCCCCTCTTTATCTCTCTCGCGATTCCCTCATTTTTGGCAATTACCTACTATATTTTTAAAAAATTATTTTTAATACATTCTTATTTTACTATTTTAAGGTTTTCATTTCCAAATTTATGACAACTTTTATGTTTTGGTGAAATGTTTTAAAATAAATTAAATTAGAGATTTAGAATTTTAATGTGAGTGTGTGTGTGGGGTTTTTGAAAATTATAACAGTTTTAATCTAGAGTATAACAGTTGAAAATCATGAATTAAACAGTTAGAAATCTCCAGTATAACAGTTTTAATTCGAGTATAACAGTTAAAACTCAAGTATAACAGTTTTTAACTCGAATGCAATAGTTCTCAACTTGCGTATAATAGTTTTAAACTTAGTATAACAGTTTTAATATTGAGTATAACAGTTTCCATACACTTCACAACAGTTAAACAATAAGTAAGATTTATTTAAAATGGTAACAGTTTGAAAATGAAAGATATTCAACAAATACTTCTAATTCAGTATCAGGGTATAACAGTTTTCAACTTTGAGTAAACTAAAGAACCAAAATACATAATAGTAGACAATATACAATGCATAGAAAATGTCAGACCAGACCTTCAAGAATAAAAATATTTGTAATACAATACTAATAATTATAACAGTTTTATATAACAGTGATAGACATATAAAGTTAGGCAATTTTTCTAGTAATTTTATACTTTTGATCAAATTTTGTTTACTATAAGTTAACTGTATTTCCTACTACTTTGATTTTAATACCAAAAACTGTTATACTCTTCACTTTACTTTTTAATATTTAAGTTCTATTTTACTACTACTAACTACTACATACTATATTTTTCCTATAATTTTACTTAAAAAAAGTTCCTTTACAAAACTGCCTATTCTTCTCGATTTTATTCAACATAATTTTATATTATCATTTTAAAACTGTTATAATTTATCAAATCAATTGTCATAACACTCAATACCAAACAAAATTGTGGCCCCATTTATTCGCTTTTGGCTATTGAAGTGGACGACACACATCATCACTTTGGCTTTGACTTTGTTTTCGGATTTTGTCAACAATAAATCAATAATCAACACAGAAAACTGTAATAATTTGGCAATATTAATTTTTTTTAATATTATAATTCTTAAGAAAAAAAAAACTGCTTCAAACATAATTTCATATTTTGTGTTTAACGCCACTGCCAACAACAAGAACAGCAACAACAACAACAGCAACAAAAAACACTGCAAAACAATAATAATAATATTTTTAGAAATAGAAAACTTGCATTCAAAATTCTCAAAAAAAAAAGAAAATTTAATAATCTTTACCCCAAACACTGCCCAACGTGCAATCTCTTTTTTCTATTATTATTATTATTTTGATTTAAAAACAAAATAAAGTAATATATAAAATAAATAAGTATAAAAAATATATTGTATAAATATAAATATATGATGCAAGTAAACACATGAAACAAAGTCCTAGTTGTCTAAATTTTTTATTATTATTAAAATTATAATTAGTATACATAATTATTATATACATTTATAGCGATGATGATGATGATGAGAAGCATGATGAATATTATTATTAATTTTTAAATAATAATAATATTTTTTCAATTGAATTCTAAGTACCTTTTTAAAAAAAACAAAAACAAAAACAAAAAACAAAATCAAAAACCAATCAAATAATTGAGTTTATTTTATTTTTTATTTTTAATGAAATTGTAAAAAAAAAAAAAACAAAAAAATATCTAATATTTTTGCTGGTTTTTTATTTTTATGCTTAAAATATTAAGAAAAAAAAGGAGTTAGAAATTATTGAGTAGAAAGATAGTAAAAGGATGAAAAGAAGATGTGAAAATGTTTATAAAAAAAAAAATAATTGTTCAATTTGTAAACATTTATCTTTATTTTATTTTATTTGATTTTTTATTTTTAAATAAATTTATTATTTCAAAAAAAAAAAAAAGTATTGCATGTGTTTTCTTTCTTTATTCTTTTAATATTTTTAAATAATTTTTTTCAGTGTTTATTATTACAATAAATCCTAATTTTGGTTTCACAAAAGATCAGAAAGATAAATGAGATTATCTTATAACAATAATAATAATCATCGCAAATAATCACGTATGAATGGCGTTTGGTTAATTTCTTTGTTAGTCATTCCCTGAGTTTAGAAGATATTGTGCTGAGATTTTGATCAAATGAATGGGTAGTAGACCCAAAGAGTATGAAATATATTGAGCAGAAAAATCTATCAATTTAAGTGGTGTGTCTCTTAATTTTGAAACCCAACATCTCGAGGAAACATACGCATAATTTTCTGTTGGACATGAAACGAAAAAAAGCTCTGCTTAAATTAAGCGATTTGTCTGCTCTATACATTTCATACCATTTGGTAGTTCCATCAAGGTTCTCAGATATCAAAGAATAACACAGAATATAACCCAGCTGTTTATCTCTTTAACTTTATACTTATTAAGAAGTTTTCATCCTCAGTTTTTATAGGTATTTTCCATATAATGTCACCACCATTCATACTCGATCGAATATATAAAATTTATATGTATAAAAAATTATTCAACATACAATTTAATTAAAATAATATAAAAAAATTCATTAAATAAGAATTGAAATTAACAAAATAAAAAATTAAATTAATTAATTAAGAAGAGAAATAAAATAAATAAATTTATTTATATACAAAAATAATCGTACCAAAATGAGTAAATAACTAATAATATATATAAAACAAAAAAAAAAAAAGAAATAAATATTAAAACATAATTATTATATATATATATATATATACACATAATATAAAACATAATTATAAAGTAACGAAATAATGAACCCGCAACAAAATTCGAAATCCAAAATACCTCCCAGCGCAACAACAAAAACAAATAAATATAAATAGTTTATAGGAAAAATCAGAGTTAATTATATAATAAAATATATTATATTATATATATAAAAACTATTTTAGATAAATTTAATATTTATACCTACTTATTATTATATTTATAGTCAAACAAAACAAAACAAAACATAACAAAACAAAACTTCATCATGCATTTAAAATGGCAAATGAAGTCTCAGTTTTGAGGTTTCCCCTAACAATGAAAGAAAAAAAGGAAGATACTTATATTTGTAAACTTTAATCATTCAAAATCCATTAATAATTATATATATTCTTCATATTTATCATATATGGTACATACATATAGTAAATTGTTATTATATAGTATTTATTATATATAAAGAAATTAGTTAAATAAGCTGGAATGAAAGATAATAGCAGTACAACGAATCTGAAATTGGAAAGATAATACACAAGGAAAAAAAAAAACAAAATAGAAACCACACAAGCTTTAAATAGAGAGATTTTTTTAAAGTTATATACGATTTATGCTTAGTAAATCATACATAAATAATAGAGAAATATGAAACCATCAAGAACCTCATCCATAAAAAGAAACACTTACTTACTTACATAAGTAAAAATATAGTTCAAATATTGAAACAAAAAAAAAACATTTGAATATACAATTTTTCAAAAAAAAACATATAAATATATTTAAACCTGATACAACTTTATTACCTATATGTATATGTAGATTGCAAAGGCACATTAAAAATTTAGAAACATAAGTACATAAATCAAATACTACCATAGAAAGAAATTCTGAAATGAATACTTATGTTTATCAGTGAGGAAGCTATTCGATAAGCTGGGGTGTCACACAGAACAGAAACAGAATTTAGTACATTTGAGGACAGAACAGAACAGAAACAGGAACATAAACCAGTGTTGCAATGCATTGACCCTTAGCAATATCACCAGAAACAAAAACAAGTGGACTCGAATTCAGATAATTCGAACCCCGATAAATCGAAAACCTCAATAATTCGTAACAAACTGCTAGTCCCTTCAAAAAATTTCGTTAATTCGTAAAAATTCCCCTCGTTAATTTAAAATTTTAATTTTATTAGTGCTATACTGTAGGGTGAAGATGTCAAACAAAAACAACAAATCACAATTTCAGCCATTGATAATGGAGCAAAAAGAATTGAGGTGGCGAAACAATTCGAAATTGGTTCAATTCTGCAGAGGAAAGAATTTATTATGGAAGCATCCTCACGCAGTAAACTAAAGCGTCAGAAACAATCTGAATATCCGGAAATGGAATAGTCACTACAATTGTCGCGTACAGAATGCCGCTAAAGTAATGTTCCCATTGGGTTTGAAATTTTATCAGAAAAACTCTGCAATCAATATAAAGAACTTTAAAGCAAGCAGTGGTTTGATCATTTGAAAAAACGACACAGTATCTCGTTTAAGAAAATGTGCGGTGAAAGTTTTGCTGGTAATGAAGGCGTTTGCTTGGATTGGATAGAAAAACAAAAAAAAAAAAGGAAGATATCTTTAATGCAGCGTTTTATAAATGTTTGCCATATCGAACGTATTGCTAGTTACTTTATGCATGTAATCCATGTTTACATCAAAAAAATTGAACCATTATTATTTGGGAAGTCTGCAAAACCAAGGTGCTTCAAAAACATTCGTAGCTTTCCAATGCATTACCGACGTGGATGACAATCGATCTATTAAACGAGTGGCTTCAGATGTTGAATGACACCATGAAAGCTAAAAGTCGAAAGATATTGCTTTTATGGACAATTGTATGGTGCATAATGGGTTTTTGACACCCAATACCACATCTAAACTGCAGCTCCATAACCAGGGTATTATACAAAATTTTAAATCCAAATTAAATGCTGTTCCCTTGCAATTTCGAATTATCAGGATTCGGCTGTACTACATACATTCATTTGACTTCTTTCTGATGTTGGCGGCAACAGGACTGTCAATGGCTTCTAGCCTCTATGGTAGCAACTAGAATCAAAAAACAGGGAACAAAAAACTGTCTCTATTCTTTGTGACATCCCGGATTTATTCATTTGCTACTAATTGATTATGACTTACATAGTACATGCATATGTATTTGTCAGATAAAATTCTAGTATATATATTTCTATAATGAAAATAAAATTCATTAAACATTTTATTAACCCACTTAAATTTTAAACTTAAGACAATTTATATGAAGATCTATAAAATATAATCTATATATATAATATAATATTAGATTTGTATTCGTGTATATAGAACAACTACTGGACCTCATGTTTATCCTATTGATATGATTATTGGTTCAAAAAAGTAAACAAAAAAAAAAAAAAATTAATTATTATTATTATATATAAAAATTAAATTGAATTGATGTCTTTTTTTTTTTAATTATTGTATTGTATTGAATGGTATACATCAAAATGCTGGTTAAGACCAAAAAAATAAGAATATGTATTGGAAAAAAATGTGTTTAGGCTAAAAATGAAAATTATTAAAAAATAATCTCAATTACATTAGATTAAAGAATTGATGCTAATGAATATTGATGAATAATGATGGTAAATGATAATGAACAAAGAGAGTCCAGATAGGGTTGATGATATGTAGGTACTATACTACCATAGTACTTGTCCCGTTAGTAAAAGTGTGAACAGCAATGAAACAGAAAATTTATAGAGAATTTTTGGCAATATATTTGTTTTATTCATTAAATCTATAAAAAAATTTAAGGAATGTAGACATATACATACATATAATGGAAAGAGAAGAATAGTGGAAGAACGGAATGGAACTGAATGGATATGTTTGTTAAACATGATGAAAATTGAAAGATTGATTAGGCAAGGCTTAGCATTAATTTTTATATTGTGTATTATTATTTCTATTATTTCAAAAAAAAAAAAAAAACAATAATTCAAATATTATTATAGTATAATTATTATTATTATTATTATAACATAAACTGTTGAAAAAACAGTAGAAAGAAAGAAACAAAAAAAAAATATATACATATAAGAAATTTTAGCTAAATTTTGTATATTTTAAAACTTAAACAAATAAAATATTATATATACAATATAATTAAATAAATTAAATAAATATATATATATATATATTATCTGTTTTATATACATATAAACCAAAATAATGTTTTTCATTCATTTGTTTAGTTTTGGAAACCTTTTTGTAGTCTAGAATTTCGATTTTGGCAAGCAAACTTTTCTTTGCTGCCACCCATCACCCATAGATGGCGTAGGTAGCAGTTCAAAAGTAAAACAAATAGTAAAAAAATTAATACTCAATATTTATAAATTTCCAAAAAAATATATTAAAATACTTTATTAAAATATTGTGCTGTAATTTTATGAGCTTAAGTCCATTGATTTTTATAATATAATGTATAATTGTTTCTGTTTAAAACTTTTTTGCATTTTGTTTGCTTTTGGCAGGCAACTTTGCTTTTCCGCTACCACCCATCACCCATAGATGGCGCAGGTAGCAGTTCAAAAGTGAAACAAATACTAAAAAAATTAATGCTCAATTTTCCAAAAAACTGAAATACTTTATTAAAATATTGTGCTGTAATTTTATGAGTTTAAATCCATTGATTTTTATAAAATAATGTATAATTGTTTCAGTTAAAATCTTTTTGCATTTTGTTTGCTTTTGGTAGGCAACTTTGCTTTGCCGCTACCACCCATCACCCATAGATGGCGTAGGCAGCTGTGGAAAAGTGTAAAAAATACTAAGAAAATAAACTATCACTTTTTCATAAAAACTTTAAAATTTCTCATTAAAATATTCTGTAACATTTTTTGAGCTTAAAGCCATTGATAATATGCTTATATGTTTGTTTCAATACAAATCTTTTTGCATTATGTTTGCTTTTGGCAGGCAAACTTCCCATTGCTGCCACCAATCACTAACAGATGGCGTAGTTAGCAATTTAAAACAATGCAATGACAATTCAAAATCAGAAGAAAGAATTGTCAATTATTGTAATCAATTATTGATAAAAAACTTAAATACAAACTGCAGATGAATAATTACTGTTCCCATTTTCAAAATTTAACAGAGCTTTTATGAATTTCTTTAATATTTTATATAAATTTTCTTCTTCATACTCTATGCTCTTTGTTCGATGTCTAACAGGTCAATTAGGAACAAGTGCTACCAAGCTACTTGAAATTGCAACAAGTTGGCAGGCTGTTTTTTGTAACTGAAATTTTCATGAAATACGATTACCCATAAGGTGACACAACAACAATTTTTGACTACAAGTATTTGTAACTAAAATGCTAAACGATTACTCATTGAGTGCACATTGGTGCTGTTTGCCAACACTAAATGGTGGTTCGCGTATTCTGTATTCGTAACGACGAGACCATTTCCAAGCTATTGAAAAAAAGACCCATTTTGTTTGTTAATTTGTAAAGAATTTAGTGAATATCTTTTGGATAAAAACTGTGTAAAGTTGTTTGTGCAAGTGACACGAAAGGAGATGCAATAATGATTGAATAAAAGTTGCATAACTGTTCGACGTAGGACGTCACGCTGCCGTCGTTGTCGTCGTCGTCTTCTTTTCGCCAGAGTCGACAACATTTTCCATAAACTCGATGGAAAAAGTGAAACAAAAAACACAAAAAAAACTCGTGGTTAGCAAATCACTTTCAAAGTTTTGTTGATTTCGGTGTGCGCGTGTAAAAGATCGCAAGATCTTATTACATCTTTTTTCCAATTATTACCGATGTGAATGAAAAGTGAGTGTGTTCGATTCGATTTCGACGAAATTCTTGTACAGTTCCTACACCAACAACACCATCACCACCACCACCACACATAGCAAAAAGAAATTCGATTTCCGCTTGACTCAGTCGTCGTCGTCGTCAGTCAGCAGAGTGACAAAAGCAACAACAAAAACATCATTAGCAGTGAGCAAGCAGAAAAAAACAAAAAAAAAAAGCGTGCGGAGACGTAAGAAAACAAGAAGAAGAAGAAACAGCACAGACGTGTGAAAATAACAACGCATTTTAATTGAATGCAAAATGAGTTCGTCTTCTTCGTCGAGTGGAGGATTAAATGGTGCTAATGGCAGCAGTAGCAGCAACAATAGCAGTATCATTAGCAATAATGGTGGCATCAACAGCATCAGCATCGGTGAGAAAGAAAAAGTTTGGTATTTCTCAACTGAGCAATTGCTAAATTCGCCAAGCCGCCGCTATGGCATTAAACCCGATCAGGAGTTGTCATATAGACAACTAACTGCATATCTCATTCAGGAGATGGGTCAACGTTTGCAAGTCTCCCAATTGTGCATCAATACAGCCATTGTTTATATGCATCGCTTCTATGCATTTCATTCGTTTACACATTTCCATCGCAATAGCATTGCAGCCGCCAGTCTTTTCCTTGCCGCCAAAGTGGAAGAGCAGCCACGCAAGCTAGAACATGTTATCAAAGCAGCGAACAAATGCCTACCACAAGCGGCAGAGCTCAACTACGCAGATCAAGCGCAAGATTTAGTCTTTAATGAGAATGTTTTGCTGCAGACTTTGGGCTTCGATGTGGCCATCGACCATCCACACACGCATGTGGTGAAGACATGTCACCTGGTCAAAGGTAAGTGGTTGATAGTAGACACCGGCGAATTTACGCATTTGATGGCGATTAAATTAACACGTATCAATGCTTATTTTAGCGTGCAAGGATCTGGCTCAGACATCATATTTCCTCGCCTCGAACAGGTAATGAATCGGGCTGGAGGAGAACGATAGCATGAGCATCTGCAACAAATATCGCGCACATCTCTTTCGATTATATCAGACATTTGTTCTTCATTTCATTTTTGTATTACATTTTTCAGTTTACACCTGACCTCGATGTGCCTGCAGTATAGGCCCACGGTTGTTGCCTGTTTTTGCATTTATTTAGCATGCAAATGGTCACGCTGGGAGATTCCTCAGTCAACGGAAGGAAAACATTGGTTTTACTATGTGGACAAAACTGTTACGCTGGAATTGCTAAAGAAATTAACCGAAGAATTCATAGGTATTTATGAGAAGAGTCCAACACGTTTGCAATCGAAGCTGAACTCAATTAAAGCGATAGCTCAAGGTGCAAGTAATCGTGGCAAGGATAAAGTGCGAGAAGACTTTAAAATGGGTGACATTATGAAAGGCTACCATTCATCAATTAATACTGACAGTAATAGTAATGGTGCCTATTCAACTAGTGAAAATAGTATGTCACAGCAGTCGTCATCTTCATCGTCTGCCCTGCTGCCGCCACCATCACAACTGCCGCTTCAACAACAAATGCGCAAGGGCTCCGATATGCATTCTAGTCAACATCGTTCTTCGTCAGCTTCATCCGCATCGCATCACCACAGTAAACAATCATATTCCAATGCTGGTGATGTGAATTCTGGTAATTATCTCCTTCATTCATTTTGTCCTATATTTCCTAAGATATTGTTTTCACATTTTCTTTTGTTTAGATCATAAATCAAAACAACAAAGTGGTAGTAGCTATGGTGGCACTAATACAGCAAGTCGTCCTCCGTCATCCAGTCATCAGTCAATGTCTTCATCTTCTAGTACTCAAAGAAGTGGGCTTTCCTCCAGCAGTGGTCGTCCTTCTTCGTCTTCGGCTAGCTTATCTTCTCAAAGACCACCACCACCACAAATGCATCCCATGGACTACCACAAATCATCGTCATCATCGTCACGCGATCGAAATGGCATGAATTTGGTGCCAGGCGCTCATGGTGTACTGCCATCACATGGTGGAGCCCACAAAATACCACCAAAGCTGCAGCAGGATGCAAGTCGCAGTTCTACAAAAGATATAATAGGCCGCATGCCTGAGCCACCGGCACCCAAACAATCAAGTAGTAGTAAATTGTATCCTGGTGGTCCACCAGCTTATGGAAGCAGCAGCAGCAGCAATCAGTTACCACAATCGCAATCGAACAAAATGGATGATGCAACACGCAGTCTAATGCACAGTCAGCGTGGCTATATGCCTGGCGGCAGTAGTAGTACCAGCAACAGCAGCAGTAGCAGTAATGTTTTGCAGCCATCAAGTAGTGCCAGTAGTTATCATCACCACCAGCGTCCTCCTAATAGTCTCGCCACCAGTGGCAGTAGTTCGACAATTAGCAACAGTAAATCATCCGTCCACGGCTTACCCCATACACAGTATGAACAGTTGCCGCCACCCTATGGCAGTCAGACGACACATCAGCAGCAAGGTAGCTTGAGCAGCGGCTATGCCAGCAGTAGCATGCGTAATGCACCTGAAGCAATGCAGACTCAATCAATCAGTGATGACCATAGTCTGATGCCACCGACTCAAGTAGCAGGTTCCTCCGCTGCAGCCTCATTGTTTAGTCCCGATTTAAAGGACAAACAACAACAACAACCACCACATCTCAATGGTCTTTCCGCGCACCTCCAGCAGCACGACTCATTAAGCTTTAAGCCCTCGGCAGGCAGTAATCGTGATAAGAATAGCCCGAAAAAAGAGCGTTCCACAACTTCATCTTCGTCGTCTGGCACACCAACGAAAAGAGATAAAAATCGTATATTCACATCAGCGTCGTCGTCGGCGGCGTCTTCATCCTCCACATCAATAAATTCAACAGCAACGAACCTAAGTGCTTTAGCTGGTATGCGTAATGAACCAACGATTCCGGTGACACAAGCACGCATGGGCATGTCATTGGTACGGAAACCAGAAACTTCTCTGCCAAGTACATTGACAACGATTAATGATTTAACTGGTGTTGGTGCTGGTACAAGTCATCAATCGAGCATTAGTGCCTTGAAGCGTTTGAATGATGGGTCCAACTATGCAAAGCATGACGAAGAATTACTAATGCGTGACAATAAAGTACGCAAAATGGACATTTCATCTGGTCAAAGCACAGTTGGTGGTGGATTATCAAGTTTTGCTTTTGCCGGTAGTACAGACACAGCAACAACACATGATAAGCTTCCAATTTCCATGGTCAATGGTATGGAAACAACACCGGATCTAGTGCGTAGTCTAATCAAGGATGTGTGCACTTCGAATGCACTGATGAAATCTGAACCGCTGACAATGCCAGGCCTTAAACCGCCGGCTGAGTTATTTGATCCATCTCCTGGACAATCGTCATTAACATCATTAACATCATCAACATCATCATCATCATTTATTAAGACTTTTGGTGGGACCACAACGACAAATGCCAATGAATTAATGGGTGCCACCGCTTCCTCCGCCACCGCTGATGCACAAAATTTCGAGCAAAGCGACGATAGACCCGACATATGTAAATCGGAGAAAAAGAAAAAGAAAGACAAACACAAACATAAGGAGAAGGATAAGGATAAGTCGAAAGATCGCGAAGAACGCAAGAAACATAAAAAAGATAAAGATAAGCATAAAGATCGTGATCGTGACACTGATAGTTTAGAACATGTGAAATTAGTGATACCCAAAGACAAACTAGAATCGGGTGGTGGTGGTGATCTTAAGATCAAAATTGCTAAAGATCGTTTCAAAGCGGATATTGGTAATACCAGTAGCGGAAGTAACAGCAGCAGTAGCACCATATCAGCACCACAACTTGGCACACAATCAACGGCTGGTCTTAAGATAAAAATCTCCAAAGATATTTATGAAAGCTACAATAGTAGTGGTAGTGGTGGTGGCAACAATAATTCATCTTCATATTCGAATCTGCAGCAGCATCCATCATCATTGGTGGGACAACATGCCAGCGCTGGTATTGTTGGTGGTGGTGGAGGTGGTAATGCAACGAATTTAAATGCTGTAATGAATCCCTATGGTGGTATGAACATGACCATGGCGATGGCCAATAGTGTTAGTGGCGGTATTGGTCTTGTTAGTAATACGAATACTAGCAAACGAAAGGATCGTGATCGCGATCGCGAACGTGATAAAGACAAGAAACGCAATTCCAACACTCATGATTTTCTTAAATACAATGGAAGTGCAAATCTAATGGCGGCGGCCAATATTGGTGCTGTTGGCGGCTTTCCAATCTCAGCAGCAACATCATCAGCAGCGTCAATGATGCATTTAACATCAACACCATCGCTTGTAACAACAGCAAATAATGCTACTGTTTCTATGTCTTCGGCATATGGAAAAAAATGAATTCCATTTTTTAGGTAAGCAACACATACCCACACCACCCAATTGTTTTGCATTGAATGTTTTTATTTATTTTGGCTTATTTTCCCTTTTTCACAGATATGTAAGTAAAGATTCTTCTATCTCTTGTATACTCTTATACTACGTTCTTCTTCTACTCGACTATATACTACTACTACTACACACAACTGTTACAACAATATAATACAAAAAAAAAAAAGAATTGATAATTCTAAATTATAACAACAACAAGAAGATCAACAAAGAAACAAAAACGCAGCAACTTTTCTTCATGTTTTCAACTATCGTCGTAGTCTTGGTCATGGTCATGGTTATCGTATTCGCCGTCGTCGTGTTCTCTCGTTGCCGTTGCCGTTGCCTTCGTCGTCGGTACAATCATTTATTATCTATTAAAATAAATGAATGAA